>JAKSZP010007027.1:0-74441 GCA_022478985.1 Massospora cicadina | reverse complement strand
TCTCAAAAACTAACCTGGTGAAAAGATAAGGGTACTAGGCGCCGTACTTTATAGGATGACTGAGAGACCAATGAGGCAACTATCACCGCAGGACCCAAGTTTATGCTAAGATCAAGCTGCTGATCCAACTCTAGATTCATAAAGTTACCCGTTTTTCCAGTATCAACCAAAGCCTTAAAAGACACCTGATGAGCACCAATACTAACTTTGTAGGCAATAAAAAGTAGGCGAAATTTTGTTTATTGGTAGATAATGTCACTTCTTCAGACACCGAAGAGATTGCAAAGACAGGTGAGCCAGAGCACACCAACTTGGAATCAGGGGTGGCGTCAGAACCTGGGACCAAAAGGGATACTGGTTCAGCACCAGGAACAGAACCTGAGACCAAGTTGGTAGTCCAATCATGAAGTTCCCATCTTGTGAGCAGACTGAGGAGAAAGAAAAGGGTGATGGAACAAGTTGACCATGAAGGAATTTTTCTAAAGCCATCTGAGAACCGCTTATAAAATTGGTGATTGACCAGAAAAGTAAATTAAATTCAGGGTGCAAAAAACATTTATACTGAGGACGTTGGCCATTGTGTCTTCCATCTCAATGAGGAGGGCAAAAATGACTTGAAAGAATGGATGGTTGATTATATCATTGCAACGGCAGATGAAATTTAGACTGGCCTGCCAGTTGGGATGCAAAAGCCTCAAAAAGGTGAGCTAGAATGCCATGGGCATTGCCGCACAAACAACGTTAAAGAGTTCTAGGATATGATTAACAATGAGATATGATGGGCCAAAAATGTAAAAGACAGCTTGTTGAGAAACCAGGCTGTTGTAGCCCCAAGGCCAATGAGCCTGGGCGTAGGGAGTTGTGAGAACAAGGAAAAAGCTGTAAAGCCTAGACACAATAGGCCTAAATGGCTTTGGCAAATGTTACTATTGAACATTGCAGGGGCGACCCAGTCAATATGCGGGCTTCTAGGCCACATTGCAGTTACAGGGGTTCAGCAAAGGAAAAATTTTAAACTTATATATAAATTTGAGCATGAGAACATTTTTAAAGAAGAAAATTAAGAGAATCAAATTTTAATTTTCTCAGTGTGTTATAACTTTTTGAATAGATGATTGATTTTGGTAATAGCTTGGAAAAACTCAGGATTGAGGCCCTTGAGATTTGATCAAATCTGGAGACTTCAAATGTGAAAGGTGGAGAAACAAATTCAACCTAAACTGACTTTGAAAGGGTCAGTGGTAGGCTGAGTCACTGTCAGTTCATCCACAGATGCATGAATTACCTATTTTTTTTGACAACTGGAGTTTTGGAATCTTGCCCAACGGGCAGAGGGAACCTTCCAAGGCATACCCATATAGGGGCGGTCTCAAGAGGTCAGGAATGGGTTCAGATTGCCAAAACTGCCCGCAACTGTTTGCTAAGGCGTCCGTTTGGCCAAGCAGGACATATTAAATGAAGATTTAGATGTGTATGGGGCAGGTTTTGAACTGTGGTCTGCATTTTCTAATGGCTTGATGCTTTTGGTGCTTTGCCAAAATCTAACATCTGACGCTTTGTTCATTAAAGGTACACGCCCATTGGGCTTTGTTTCCAATGATTTAGTGCTCTCAGATCTTGTGATGAAGGCTCGTTGCCCTCAACTTTATTTAGGCCTTTCATCCCAAGAGAATGATGAATCACCAAAAACTTGTTACAAATCCTTTTCATTTGTTGTATAAATTAATCCAAAGTTAATACTGGAATAGGTGGTGATCTTCAAAGTAGAGCTTTTACCCATCGCTCATCCACCACATGAGCAAGGTCACCATGTGAGATGAGAGGGACAAATGTCCTTCTCAGACCCTTTTTATGGGTAAGGGAAAACCTCCCAATTTAAACAGAGGGGGCACTCTTCTGGACTTACAATAGGGTCAGTTTGGATCCATTGACACTTCGGTTGGTCTAATTAATCCTTTTTAAAACCAATTTATCTGAGGTGTTGTTGGAAGTTAGGAAAGTACTTTGTAATATCATCAAGATATACAACGATGTTAAAATTTAAGAGATCTCATAATAGACCATCCAGACTTTCTGAAAGGTTATAATTCTTCAGTAAGCTTGAACGCATTTGTGTTTACTTGAACTGACCACATAGTGGTAATAAGTGCAGTTTTCTCAATTAATTCTTTTCATATCACCATTTGATAGTATTTATAAAAATTTTGATGTTCATGAACACTTAGATTTCACCATAGCACTGAAGATGTCATAGATTAGAGGCAGTGAGTATGCGTTTTACTTAGTAACCTTGTTTAGTGGAATGGCATCATTTAACATTAATAGTGTTCCATACTCCTTGGGTACCACGACTATCAGGAACGCCCCTGGAAATTGAGAGGGACAAATAAGCCTACAATCTAGTTCCTTTTTGATTTTGGTTTCAACCAAGTGCTCATGAGCTTGAGGTAGTTGAAAGGGTCATCAGGTAATTGGTTTGATGTCTCTGAAATTAATGTGGTGTTGTTCAAAGTTGAATGGAGGAACGTCATCTTTATCATGCTTTATACTATCTTATTAGTACTGAACTAGTTGTAATAGTTCTTCTTCTTTGTGTTCCTTTTGGAAAATTAAAAAAGCAATGCATTAATAAGAGTGGTTTAGAGGTAAATAATGTAAAAATCGGCAAAAGACCCTGGTTAATTCCCAGTAAATCCCCTCTAATTGGGGTAACACTTTTGCTAATAATATTTGGGCAAATAGCTCAAGTTTGGGTAGTCAAATTGACCCAACTATGTGGCAAAATCAGGAAGTACATCGGTGGTTCATCCCCGGCCCACTTTTAAATTAATTCAAGCACCTAAACCGCAAAAACCCCTTTTATAGCCTTGAACGGGGTCCCTCAAGATGCAACTATTTTCCGCCAAGATAATTGGCTCAAATTTATAAAATCTTTGCCTAACGGACATGTCAAACCTACTTTCAACCCTCCATTGGCTGTTCTATCAAAGTGAGCCGAGATTCAAGAGCTCTAATAGGTTAAATGCCCATACTCCCTAATTTTGATGTTACTAATTGATCCAAACTTTGAGTCTCAACATTTTAAACACTAAATATCAACTTATTAAGGCAGTTCTCTTTTTACCCCTTGCGACCATTAGTAAATATATAAAAAGCTAACCTTTTAGTATATAAAATGTTTGTTATTTTTAATATCAGTGGTGCAAAAATGCCCTGAGTTATATTGTAGGAATTAAGGTAAGAAAGGCACCAGAGATCATTTTTAACGCCTAAAATCCAACAGTTTCTAAAGTTGTTTTGAATTTTGACTTCCTTGAAAAACTTTGGTGCACATGTTAAAGATGTTTTCAGCAGGTGGTTGTCCTTGAGCCGCAGGTATGTGGTTATATCTTATGAGCAGTGGTTTTATTACCTAATTAGTCTTTATGTACCACTAATCTTTTTTGAACTTTCAGCATCTCTAAATCCTTAAGAGCTTGATGCAACAATAACATAAAAAATTACTCATGATTAAAGACAACTGCTTTAATGGGTTATACTCATATAAAGATCTCAACAATATGTTGATCAATTTATTGCAACAGTATTGTTGAGAACTGTTGGCAATTATGATACAAGGTCGCTATTGAGTATATATGCATAACCAACTTGAAAAGTATTTTCTTAGTGACAATTTTGGAAGAAGACTTCAAATCAAAGATGTTTGGGAAGGTGTATCATAAGAGGGATCCTTGAGTATGAGGTGCTTTATAGTTGGTAAAAAGGGGTTTGGTATCTTGGTCTACAACTTGGAGTTGTGTAAGTACAATGGTTTAGTGATCTTAGTATAAGGCTGGACTCAATTTAAAACAATCACCAAGAGTTACAAAGTTAATGGTATCCTTTAAAATCTTGATAAAAGTAGTCCCTTGGGTTGATAAAGGACAACTTGTTGGTAGGGCCTTATTGATGAGAAAGCTTGAGGGATAATGTGGGGGTAAAAGACTTTGAAGCTGGCTTTCTAGGATGATGTTTATGAAATAGAAAATTTAATAATTGTTTCTGGAGAATGTGGGTCTAAAGCTGAGTATTCTTATTCATTCCATTTTGATGTTTAGTAATAAAATCAGGTATGTGTAATTCTTGATCATATGATTGGATGTGGGTATTTATGTCATCATCTTCCATGGGTATTTCTCATGATTTGGAAATTTTTGGGGTTTCTCTATTAAGGAATCATTATTTATTTTTTCAGTTATTCAAGTATTGAAGTGGGTGTAGTGCATGAAAAATCACACTAATTTCATAGGCATAGTTCTTTCTTGAAATTAATTTTTTCCCACTTGAGCAAATGACCTTTGTTCTGTGACAAGGTAAATTTTGCAGAATATATTATAGATAGCTGTAAGATAACCACTATACCTTCTAGTTCTATATAGTTATTTATACTCCAGAAATAGCTTTTGAAAAAATAAAATAAGCTTGGGCGAATGACAATACTTTATTTTGGATAGATAAATAAGTATTTATAGTAGACTTTATAGCCACAGAACAATAATATACTCAGGCTAGAATCCTGATTATTGAGGATTACAATGAGCACAGTAAAGTAAAATAAGTATACTAGACCTAATTAGCCCATAGTCAGCTAGTCAACCTCAGCTCATTTAACATGTGAGGCTGATTTGCTGCTCAATGTTTCTATTACGCACAAATTAGGCACCAGACAACCCTCAATTTGATAACAATTATCCTCATAGCGAAAACTCTTCTCTGATGCTCCCTGTTGTAGCATCAAACTCTTTGGTGTACTGTTCACGCACATGATAAATTTCTTGGTGAAATATCTGGCATGTCATTATATGTTGGCCTTCAGGACTCAACAGAAGCCAATCCACCTCTCCCTCAGCAGCTCTGCTATAAGGTATATGCAATATATAGTGTTCTTTTTATGCATAGAAGATATCAGACAGGTTGTAATATTCTGCTAATTGGTAATCCCAGACTGTCTACTGGCGACTATAACACTTAAATCAAAATAAGCGAAAGAAAAAGGATAAAAATGAAATTCTGTGGAAAGGTCTTTAATTTAAGCTAAAAGTTAAGTATGTTATACTTGTGAAAATTCAAGGTATAATTAATGAATATTGTAAAATAAACTGGAAATTTGGGTAGTGATATTGGGGAATATTCAAGATTTAATAATGAGACATTGTCTTCTGCTTTTGATGCTTTGTCCATCTGGATTAGCTCTTGTACCTGTAAGCTCCTTCTTGTAGCGATCACCTATAAACCTGGATGTCCAGGAGCCCTTTCTTCTGTACCTGCTTCTATAATGTGGGCAGTAGCTTCTTATATTAGTTTTTATTGATTATCAGGTTTGGAAATGCGTTTATTGACATTCTGGTTTTTAAATAACGCTCTTTTGATGCACCTCTCAATTTTTTTGAGCAACTATTAAATTAATTGTTGTCCAGATTTGGTAATATTCATATAAGAGTCTCAATCATTCCCAACAAGAAATTCTGCTGAATCAACATTTAATTATTGGTGAGCTGTAGATTATTTTAGCCCCAAAAGATATAAAAGGATTACTATTCATAGTGTCCTTGGGTGACGTCATCATCTTAATTAAGCAAATCATCTGAAGTGTCAGTAAAAATATTTTGCATGATGTCACTCTGATTATGGGGTAAATTTATTTGTCTCACCTGAATCTTTAAAATGTTCTTGTCCAGCTCCATCCATGGCGGTAAGTTGCCTGCACTTCCACCATTTTTTTGTTGAAATCTGTTCATTCTGCTGAATGAGGAATGCTCTGCTGGTATGCTTGTGGCCTGCTTCCGCTGCTCCTCCTTCTGGTGTCAGGCCAGCTGCTGCCTCACCCAAACATTTTAGGTGGGGCGCAATCCTTCCACCCCCAACCTCAGCTAATTCTGGCGCTGCTTTTAAAGCAGCAGACAATCAAAATTCAATTTTTTAAAAAATTTGTCAGAATTATGGAATCCTGAGACAATTTTGGCTGAGCTGTTGTGGTCAACTGTTTGCAGCCAATCAGGATCTGCCACTGCACCAGCTCCGGTGGCTGGCCCAGCACTAGCTGATTTAAATACATTCAAAGTGCTTGAATGGATTGATGAGATGGATCAGCCTTATAATGTTAAGCCTTATTTCACCTTGGAAGAATTTTTTGTAAATTTCTTTTAATTTGCGTCCCCACCATTTTAGATCTAAAAGTGGCTTACCCAAATTAAAATATTATCAAAATGGTGGTAGAAGTAGCAGTGCTCCCACTAACACCCTCCTCCACCAACAACTTCTTGGGGCGATGGAACCCCTTGTTGAAGGTATTCCCATACCAAATTTCCCCCATGATTTTGACAAAAGGATGCAAAATACAAAATTGAGGAGCTCTTTTTTTGGTGTGAGCCATGCCTGCATAAATGCAACAAAAACCTCTATTTTAAACACCAATTACCCCCAAACTTTCCAGCGCATAAAGTCTTTCACTTGTGTGCCAGCTCTCATCACTTTTGCTGAGCATCAATATGCTCAATATGTTGAGGCAATGGATACTGCTGGCCTCATCAATGACGAAAACCCCCAATTATACCTCCTTATGCCACATGTTGCTGATGCCCCAACCCTTGTGCTGTCCGCCATAGTCTGCCAGCTAAAGTGGGCGCTGGACAAAAGCTTCCCTAAAGCATCCTCACCTTCTGATATGGCTTCTGAGGCTGATAACTTATGGGCTATATTTGGAATTTTTGTTTAATAATAATTTCTTTATTTGACTCATTTGCAAATAAAGATGCGTGGCGGCTCCCCCTTTTTAGTTGGGCACCACTAGTACTAAGAATAAGGTATTCTCGCGTCCTCATTTGTGACACTTCCCCTCCCAAAAGAGCCAGTGGGAATGACCTCAGGAGCCATTCATGTACTATTTTTTATACAAGGTTAGTATCATCGTCCCAGATTTAGTATTTGTCTCCTCTCTTTGCCAATACAGTAGTAGGTCCATTCCAAATGGCCTGTAACTTCTCTGGCTGTGATCCGCGCAGATGATAGAATAGAACTTTATCCCTAGGCTGAACTTTAGTGGCCTAGTTCATCTCTGTCTCTCCCATTGATCTTGAGAAATAGTCGCTTTGATATAGTTTGAAGTTTGCAATAGAATTCTGATAAGTTCTTCAGCTAACTACTGCTGATAGTTTCCAGGTGGCAGGTTCATCCTTTTGCTGTAATAATTAGTGCTAGTAGGGTTAACAGAGCTGCCTTTCACCCATACTGGGCTTTGAAAGGGTCATCCCAATCACTTGGTGGTGGCTCAACTGGTAAGCCAACAATTTTAATGACAATAACTGATCACATCCAAATTTTTAATTGAGGGACATTCTCTTTAAAATCTCTCCTAAGATTCCATCGACTCCTTTGATGCTTCCATTTGAGGATGGGGAATAGAAGTAGTGAACTGCTGTTTCACTTACAATAGGTCCATTAACTTTCACACTACATATGAGATGAAATCCTTCCTATTTTATGGAAGTAAAACTTGAGGGCAATTATGCCTTATGATAACTTGTTGTAAAAGAAGCTAGTGGTGGAGTTCGTGGTATATGTCTCAATCATGGAGGCTTTGACTTTCTCGGTGAAGTGGTAATCATGACTAGGATGAACATTGATCCTCTGGAGGCTGTTAGTAAGGGTCACACCACGTCAATTGATAGATTGCTGAAGGGTGTTGTAGGGGGATAGGATTAAACTCAAAACGCTTCTCCAGAAGATGGAAACTTGCACACAGTATACACAACTCAAACGCTTGGTGCAATCCATCAGACATACACTCTCAGTAGAATCTCTCTTTCAGATAAGCCGGCGTTTTTTGAAATCTTCTATGGCCCACATGCTTATGTGCTTCCATCACCAGTTCAATTTGGTCACTGAGCCTGAATAGGAGTACCTTTTATTGTGAAAATTTTTTTATGTTGCCATTGACAAGCTAGGTGTCTCTAGAACATCTTCTCAGGACGCTCTTAACTTCATCTGTTTTTTCCTTCCAGGCCTCTTCTGGTAATTCAATTAAGTCGTAGAGCCAATCACTTTCTGGAACTTTTAAGTTGAACACTGGAAAATTTCATCAGGCCATCGGCGTTTAGTTTCTTGTCTCCAGCTTGATGTATGATTTTGAAATCATAGCCTTTAAGTAGTACGGCCCAGCAGGCAAGGCTCCCTTTGGGATCCTTCATGTTCTGCAACCATCCAAGTGACTTATAATCTGTAACTGCTTTTAAATGTTCCATATAAAAATAAAGTTTAAAGTGTTTATCTCTCAGATCACTGCCATACACTCCCATTTGGTGAACGTGTAATTTTTCTCTGCTTTTCTGAACAACTTGAGATAATATATAATTGGGTGATTCAATTCATTTTTGTTCAATTATGCTAATATTGCGCCAAGTCCTATGTCACTGGAATCCGTATAGAGGTAGAACATTTTTAAAATTAGGATAGGCCAATATTGGCGCCTCTACCAAGCTTTCCTTTAAATCCTCGAAGGCCTGCTCCTTTTTTAGGCTCACTCAAGTTTCGTTTTCTTGGTGAGCAGGTTTTGAGGGGTGTCGCCAAGTCTGAAAATGGGGATGAACTACCACTAATATCCCACCATTCTGAGGAACACTTGGTTGGTCCTTATGCTCCTGGGTGACCCAATAGCCACGATTCCTTTCACCTTCCTGTCTGGAGGATCAATTCCACTAGGGCTGATCTCTTGCCCAAGGATCTCTAACTTTCCCTTGAGAAAGGTGCATTTACTCCATTTTAACTTCAGATTAGATGCAAGCACCTATGTAAAGACCTCTCAGAGGTGTTGTAGATACTTTTGGTATGTCTAACTGAATATGGCAATGTCAACAAGATAAATCAACATGCTAGAAATCTTGAGGTCGCCAAAGATGCAATCCATCACACTCTGGAAGGTGGCAGGGGCGTTTCAGAGCCTCTGAAACATCCCTGTAAGCTTAAAAACCTCTGATTACTAATCAGGGCGCGCTTCTCCTTATTTTCTGGTGAGAGCTCCATCTGCCAGTAGCCGCTGGCCAGAACATCGCCAAAAAGTACTTCAAGCAGCCAGGTGTTTCAGAGCATCATCAACGTGTGGGAGAGGTTCAGAGCTCTTTTAGTTATCTCAATTAAATGCTGTTTCCATGACTTTTCGATGGGTTCCATCCTTTTTGCATACAAGCAACAAAGAAGAACTTAGGGACTCTTCAACGGTCTGATTAGCCCTAATTTGGTTAGTTGATACAGCTCTTGATTTGTAATGACTTCCTCTGCTTCTGAGCAATGGTAGGGTTTATATTTGAACTGTATAGTTAAACTGGTATTCATATTGTGGACCTCACCCTTGTAGAGGCCATAGTTGTGGGATCCGGTACTAAATAGTAACTGAACTTGTCCAGAAGCTTATTAAGCTCCTTCTGCTGTTTAGGGGTCACCTCCTCAATCCTGAGTTGAAAATCACCTATGGCATGTACAAATTTAATATCATGACAGCTGTTTATTTGAGCCATTAAAACTTGTTTTTTATTCTGATAGGTTGTGTTGTGATATTTCCCAAAAACGATGCTCAACTCTACAGAGTAGTTTGTGCCATAGAACCCTGGTAAAGCTCTAGGCTCTTTCTTGCAGATTTAAACGCAACTAAAGACTATCAAAATGGTATTTTTTAGAATCTTTACACTAGTCAACAGGGTCATACAGCGTTAATACCCTGGTCAAACCTATAAAGTCTCGCTAGCACTCAGTAGAAGCTTATTCATTCTAACAGTGGATGGTAACTGATTCAAACCTTCTTGGTAAGGGTATAGTGAATGGGTTAAATCAACTGATTTGTATCCAACAAACATGTCACATGCTTCTGTGGTTTGGCGTCCTTATTCTTAAATAGCAGCGGAAGTTGATAACTCAAGTTACTCATGGTGCTGGTTGTAAAGTCAATTTTCGCTCCAAACTCAAGGAGGATCTGCATCCTAATTAGAAGTAATAGTTGTCAATATTTAAAAACACTGCCAGTCGATTAGAACCATGCACCCAAAGCGTAAGGGTAGCGCTGAATATGCTCTTAGATCTTGGGTAAATTCTGGACTTGAGGTTCAGTACTTCAAATTTTAATCAATATTGGGTACAAACTTCAATTTCTTCATTAGATTAAAGTATATGATGTTGACTGAGGCCCCAGTGTCCATTACTGCTAAGACGCGCACTTTTTGGATAATCACTACCACTTTTGTCATACATTTGCTAAAAGGGTTTCCAGCGGTCAATACGTCAATATCATATTCCTCAAACCATTTAAGAGTGGCAGCACTCGTTGTATATTTGGAAGTATCCTCGCCATTCAGTACCAGATTCTTGAAAGTAGCCATAACCAGCTGGTCTCCTTCCACAACTGAATTAATGATATGGGTAGGCTGGTTTACTTGTGCCAGGTATGTAGCACTTAATAATATCCCTCAATACTGTGGACTCTTTATCTAACAGGCATAACAACTCTCTAGTTGCCCCTAATACATAATAAACTGTACTGGCCAAATTGTCATCCTTGTTATTTTCTTCGTCCCAGTGTGGGAATCCACCTAGCTACAGCGTTGAGGGTATCCTCTTTAGTGGGTACTTCATTCTTTTTGGTGGTATAAACAGACAAGATTGTTAAAAGTGCTTAGGTTGATGAAACTTATTGCAAGTTAACTCTCAACGAGGCAAACGTTCTGGTGGTTTAGAGCTCTTTTGTTAGTTTGTAGCCCTTATCATAGTGACGTAGATGGCCTTACCAACTTGTCAATGGCGTTCCCATGTCCTTATATTTAGCTTTATATGTCCCTTGTACGTCAAGTAAAGCTTCTTAAAAGCATTTAGAGACGTCGCGCTTTCTACAGCTAGCATCATATGCATCTTTGAGTTGGGATGCATATCCTATGAGCTCAATAAAACAGGTTTTACGGTAGATAAATTTATATTCTCTGTAGTGCACAACTGTGAGCCTTAAGGTAGTATCAAGAGGCATAGTGACTACAAAATTATATTACCCATTTTTATATGTAAGAACTATTGAGCATGTTTTGGACGTCTTATTAACATCCAAAACCTGAAAGTAGGATATTCTTTACTTCAGTACAACATAGTCCAGGTAATAGGCTCGTGCTAACGATCTCCTGAGCCTCATGACTCATAACACTTGCATGTGATGAGCCTTTTGGCAATCGCTAGCACCATTTATGCTGTTCTCATATATCTGGAGGAAACCAGCAATTGTTCCTTCTCCAGGTTTATACATGGTTTTAAATTATGGATTGAGATAAGGATCTTCATTAACAGAGTTGACGTACATAATGGTCAGTTGTGTGGCAGTCCTAACCAGTTACATGAATTTGTTGAGTGAAACATAAAGTGCTTCCAATTGAGTTACTGGTTGAGTGGAGGTAGGTTCTGGTATAGTACAAAGTTGTGCCTAAAATCGTCTATACTCTTGTCCATAGCAACTGGCATGTTGTCGTGCTTCTCCAAGCGCTCTCCATATTTGTTCAAAATACATATGTTTTCTCCATTATTCTTTTTGAGGAATAAGATTCAATCCTCCAGACTCTTAATGGTAGTTTCCAGTTTTATTATAGGTGGGCCTTTCATAATAAGCATAGAGGCAATTTGTGCCCTTTTTGTGGCCTACTTGACATTCTAAAGCTAAACTGTATATGATGCATTTCTAACTCAATGGTATGGAGTCTTTAATTATACTGTATCCTCCTTCCATCCCAGGAGCTCATAGGAATTCTCTTAGTAATATACTTCCATATCCACTTCATCATCAGCTGCTTGAGAACTCTCATGATCTACACTAGGTACTGATGCTGCTGCCTTGTAGTGAGCGCCATAGTAAGCTCACCAATCTTGGCTCACTTTACATGTGAGGACAACTCGCTGCTCAGGGAATTTACTCCGCACAGGTTAGTCACCAGACAATTTTTATTTAGATCAATATTTCTCATAGAGCAATTCTCCTCTAAAACTACCCGTTGTAGTATTGATTTTTTGGTAACTGTTCACGCCCATAGAAAATCTCTTGGTGACACTTTACAGCATGTACTATATATGTTGGCCCTTGGGACTCAAAGGAAGCCAATCCAACCTCTCCCCTAGGCAGCTGGGCTCTAAGATATCCATGATATAGAGTGTCCTTTTCAAACAGAGCATATCTCAGACTAGTTATTAAATTCTGCTCAATTGCTAATTACAGACTGGATAATTGAGATTAAATTATTTAAACCACTATAAGTGAAACAAAAAGGAAATAAATGAGATTTTGTGGAAAAGGTCTTTTTATTAAAGTAAAAAGTGAAGTATCTTATAATTCAGGTGAAAAATCAAGGTTTAAAATGAAAGAATATTTTAAAATAATTGTGATTTTGGGTAGCAATATTGAGGACTTTCAAGATCTCCTAATAATATGGCCTCTAACTGCTGTATTTAATACTTCTTCCATTTGTCTTAGCTCCTGTATCTATGAGTTCCTTCTTGAAGTAAGTGCTCTGAGCTTGGGTGTCCAAGAGCCCTTTCTTATGTCCCCGCTTCTGGGTTGTTGGCAGTAGCTTTTTCTCCAAGTATTGCTTGATTACCAGATTTGATATTACGCTTATCAACATTTTGTTCTTGCAATGGCGCTCCTTTGATGCACCTCACATTGTGTTTTTGAGTGACTCTTTTAAAACTTAGTCATTGCAGGGATTTGGTAATATTCCTATGAGTGCCTCGATCATTCCCATCAGGGTAATTCAGTTGAATCATCAATTTTTCCATTGGTGAGTTGTAAATAACTTGGCCCCTGAAGGTATAAAAGGGGTCAATTTTCATAGTGCTCTTGGGTGATGTAATTATCTTCTTTAAATTAAATCGTCTGGAGTGTCAGGAAAATATTTTTATAACGTCAAGCTGATTGTGGGTTAATTTCTTGCCTCGTCTTAATATATAAAATAGATTGTTCACCTCCATCTGCGGTGAGTAAGTTGCTTGCACTCCACCAGTTTTGGGTTTAACTCTGTTAATTTCGCTGGATGAGAAATGATCCGCTGGTAATCTCTTAGCCTCTTCCATGACACATTTTACAGTGAAAAGTTGATTTAGAGTTTCTGGTCATCACTTGAGCATTCCAGAATGTTTTGGAGGCCCAAGAGGTAGGATTAATTGTTAGTGCTTTTTAGTGGATGGCCCAATTGTGTTCAATCTTGTTATTAACATTTACACTACGATTATCTATTTGAAGGAATCCAGTATAACTGTTCAGATGATTCTTCAAATAGATAATCGTTTAATTATTAGAATAGTATTTTGCTTGGTATGATAGTCAATTATTCAGAGTCAAATCAACGCCTTCAACAACACTTCCTCCCTCTTGAATCGGCTTATCTTAGAAATGGGCTCTCAATGGACCTGAACGCTATAGTAGGGCATGAGAAACTTCGCATGAGCACTGACAATAATTTTCTGTAAAAAATATCCTAAAGTTATTGACGTCAAAGGACAATTATTTTTAAGATTACATATGTCTTTATATCAAAATGTCAAAATCTTAAGTGTTTATCCAAACCCGTAGGTGTTGCAGTAAGATACTTAATAACCTGATTTGATCTTATGTAAAGTTTTTTGATGTATATCAACCTGCATCTTTAATTTTACCAGTCAAAGTAGACTATAGCTTCAGTTTTATCACATTTATTGCACTAATTAGTTGGTTGAAGTTTTCCTTGGGTGTAATTCATCATAATCCTCAACAATGGGTTACAACATGGATGTAAGACAGGCTTCCAGCCATACAGCAGTTATAAAGGAGAAAACCTGGTAGGACCATAATGTCTGATGATGTATGCAGGTATTGTGAGGTTGCCGTAGAGGGTCCACTGGGATGGGGAAGAGGCAGCAAATTTATGGAGAATTTGTTATAAGGTTACGTTAACCCTTTCAATGGTTCCATTAGTCTCCAGATGATATGGGCGGAAAGAACATCTCTAGTCCCAATACGCTTGTTCAACTCTGAAATAATTCTTGAGTAGAATTGGAATCAATGTATGTTAAAGTAAACTGCGGGCACATGTGTCTATGCTTGTGCTACATGAAAAATTGGCCGTGGTGACTTCTACAGCGTCGCATGGAGGCTTAGCTTTGGCCCACTTAGTTAAAAGTTCAATGGATTTAGCATTGTACCAATGGTAAAAAGTTTCTGATAGGTAAAGGTCTGATAACGTCAATCAAGATAATGTGCCATGCCCATTTTTGCTTAATTAGTTTGTAGGTAGTGGAAGCTTTGAAGGGCTGTTGTGATTGACATTCTTGACATTTTATTAAAGTGTATTAAATATCAAACCTCATAGACTCTCAATCATAGCTCTGTTAAATCTTTTTTAGGTGTTTTGACAAGCCTATCATGCCTGAAAATGTGGTGATCTTGCATAACAAAAGATGGTTGCTCTTATGGCCAGAGTATAAT
The DNA here is from genome assembly GCA_022478985.1 of Massospora cicadina. Classification (NCBI taxonomy): domain Eukaryota; kingdom Fungi; phylum Entomophthoromycota; class Entomophthoromycetes; order Entomophthorales; family Entomophthoraceae; genus Massospora; species Massospora cicadina. The sequence goes on along the minus strand of JAKSZP010007027.1, from coordinate 59,929 downwards.
CGTGCTCTACTGTCATTTCAACTTATATTTAGTACCCCACTTTATACTTTGGTGTTATTCATTAATCAAGAAAAAATGCTTTTAAGATGAGTTACTTATTTGTTGTACTTTCAGGCTTTCCTTTTTAAATAATTGATCTGAATAAGGAGATAGTGCAGAAATAATGCGTAAGCAAGAAAGTCCACCAGGGTTCTGGTGAGACAGCACCAATAGGTTACCACCTCATAGTTATAGGCTTGAAGCTTCAATGCCTACCTTGCTAAAGGACCTTTAGGGCTCTTTAGGTTATCTATAACCATTGCAAGGTTACGTGATTGGTAACAGCTTAGACTTGGCTCCATGGATACTAACACAAAAGTTTTTACAGGCAAATATGATGTTTAAACATTCATGTTCTGTCACCAAATTGTATCTCTCCTACTTGGTAAGGGGCAACTGCATAATTCTACAGGGTGTTCCTCTCCATGATCATCACGCTGAGAGAGCACAGCTCCAATGACCGTCTAGATCGTTAGGCTGAATGATAAAGGGCCAGTCAAAATCAGGGAAGCGTAGCAAAGGCGCTCAAATTTGTGTTACTTTTATCTCGTTGAAGGCAATTTTACATTCTAGAGACCATAGTAAGGTCACCCCACTTCTTAGTAGTTGAAACAAAGGCGCGGCTACCTTTGTAAATCCTTGTATGAACCTGTGGTAGCATATAACCATGCTTAAAACACTTGCACATCCCATCTGTTCTCAGGACTTTTCATCTAATTAAAAGCTTCAAGTTTGTGAAGCTGAGGGTGGATCCCATGAGTATCAACTATGTGACCCAGGTACACCATCTGGGTCTTGAAAAGTTGGAACTTAATAGGCTTGATTTTTAGTTGAGACTTGTCTTTTTAGCTAGAGAATTCACTCATATAGTACAGATGTTGCATGAAAGCACTCAAAAAGACAATGATATTGTTGAAATACACTAAGACGCATCTCAACTTTAAATCTCCTAGTATGTATATAAAGATCTTTGAACAGTGGCAGCATAATAAATAAACCTTGAGGCATGTACATTAATTTATACAGCCCTTGTGAAGTGACAATGGCATAATTCTCCTGTTATGACTTTGGTGGGTCATTTTTCAATAGCCAATGATGATATCCAAGGCATTAAAATAATTATCTCCTCCTAGTTTATTGAGTGCGCCATCCATATGCAATAAAGGACACAAAATTTTTGTATTTTACTTAATTGTGAATATCAATCACTAATTGTTTAGAACCATCCTTTTTCTCAACAATGAATATACGACTGGTCCAGAGGCTATGAGAGGGTACAAACATTTATTGTAATAGTAATTGATTGATCTCTTTATGTATGACTTCTTCACTAGCTCAACTGCATTGTATAGGTTGAGAGCATATGAGATGGGCATCCTTGGTGTCAATGTTGAGCAGAATTTCTTTTTTGAACCCTAAGTCATAGTCACTAGCAGCAAATATGTGTGCATAAAATTTTTAATAAAACCAATCTTAATTCTTCTGTTCTACAAAAGGCTATATAGCTTATCCCAAGATATAATTGCATATACACTAAGGAAAGCATTGGGTAAGCTGAACTCTGACAGGTCAGATAAATCTAATGTTTAGAACCACACCTCAGGGAAGCAATGACCATAGAAAATCTTCTATCCTTTGGTTAAAGTAATTTTCTGAGAATTCAGATTAGCCAGGAGCACGCAGATCTCTCAATGCCAGGGACAATTAAACCAGGGGCTACATGAGGTTTAATCCAGGACATTTCAAATGGAGAGTAAAGTTCTTCTAGTAATCCATCCAGAAGGTCCAGGGACAGTCCTGTGCTTACAACTCGCTATTCTCAGGGGGTTAGCTCATAAGTGGAGGAGGCACATAAGATAATGCCTTGGCTTTCAGAAATTATGGATGGAGGGTCCTAACTATGAATAACAGTTTGCTGATAAAAAATAGGAATTAGACCATCAATGTAAGTCACATTAATAAAATTATTTCAATTAGTAAAAGGAACTTGGTTGTCTCTAGAGTAATGAAGGAAAAAGTTCTGATCAAGTATCTTGAGTACATTCTCATCATAGTTGAAAACTACCAAATAAATAAAAAAACACTAGTGCCAATCTAGAATTGATATTTCTTTCTGAGTAACAATATGACAGGTGAGCTGACTTGAAGAGATTAAAACTTCATGGGTAGGGCACTGTAGACTCCTTCACGGATGGTGCTTCCAGGGCCTGAAGTTCGATACTATTGGTAATGGGCATTTTGAGAGAAATTTTTAACCACTTTGCAATATTGCTTAAGTTCATGTTGACTGGAGAGTTGCTGTCAACCATTGTGCAAACTCAGATCTTCTTTACAAGTATGTCAATTTAAGTACAATCAGATAAGTAATTTGAACTTGCAATTAATGTGAGAACAGGAAAATAAATTTGGTCAATTTTGGCTATGATCTTTTAACCAACATCTGGGAAATGGGTTTCAAAGTCCAAGGGGTAGGGCTACTTTGAGTCCTTTTTAAGGGGATAATCCATTCAACTCATCCAGTCACCAAAAATGAGCTTGTTATGCAAGTTGTGTAGCATAAGGTTTATAGAAAATTTTAAAGCCTTCCTTTTCAAGTTTGGTTCAAAAGCTTCAGGTTACTGAGAACACCGGTCAGATTTTGATTTTACCCTGCTTTTAAGGTGGTATAGATGATGGTTCAACAATAGAGTATCTTATCTCTATTGTCAATTATTTTTTCCTTGGTCCTCATTGTCCACATGCAAAGCAATATGGCTCATGTTGGGCTGCCAATTAAGACAATTGGCAGCATAGTGCTCTTTGGACTCAAAATACAGTAATTAACTTCAGAGAGTTTTTGCTGAGAACCCACATTCTACACTTTGTATAACTAGTTCCTATCAGTTTTTTGCATTACCTTTTTGGAGTTGGCACAACTGTTGCATGTTACTACATTCTTTGGACTAAAGGAACTCTTGCACCGCTTGAGGTATTCAAACATCACATAAGTATCCAAGCCTGTAGCTAAAACAGGCAACAGCAAGCGGAAGAGCTCAGGGTAATCCTTAAAAGCGCTTGCAAGGTGACCTTCACGTCAAATTCAGCCATGGCCTTTGCTCCCTAAAAGTACCTGTGCCCAATGGTAGACTTAGTCAGAAAAGCCAGTGATAATCTCATTTTTTGAAATTGAATTGCCATGATTTGGCTTTTGAGTAGCCATCTTTGAGTCTGCTAAATTTTCGTAACACAGCATTCTTAACGTCAGCATAACTCAATTGTCCTCAGGTACGCAAGGCATGATCAAATCCCTACTTTGATAATATAGACAAAATGATCATATTGGTAGCCTTGAACATATTGTTGGTCGCATGCATCATCATTCTAAACATTTTTATAGAAAACTCTAAAAACCTTGTGTCAGTCACCTTATGTAGGTTGATGGGAATGAATTGTTGAAATGACTGGAATGGCATGATGATGGTGGAAGATCCAAACATGGCCTGGGAAGATCCAACGTGAGGTGCCATCTTGCTGGATTCACCAGCGTGGTTTTAAAGATGAGTAGAGGTACCCAAAGAAGGGGGTAATACCAATAGGGAGGCTGGCATGGAACACTAGGGCTGAGCAATCTCAGCCTGAACAGACTACACTTCAAGGGTTCTTTCTCAACTGCTCTAATCCTTTCTTGAGAGTGTGGTCAATTTCATATTAGCACCATCCATCATTCATGTCTTTCTCAATGCGTCACTCACAATTAAATTGTTCTTCTTAATCCTGTTCTCAGAGTTCCCTGAACTGCTTAATGTGGTAATTTAACTTCATAGCCCACAAATAAGAGATTGGAGCTCTGCTTTTCAGCCTTTTGATCCTTATTAACATTTCGTGAATCTCAGGTGAAATGTTAGAGGTCATTATTTGCCTGTAAAACATCTCATAAATTGTTAGTCAAGGAGATACAGGTGCTCTTCAAGGCGTTAATGTTTTGACGCATGGCCGACTTCTGGTTCCAAAGGTGTCAGTTCTTCCTGGAGGGTATTGGTTGCTTCTCAGTACCAGAGATGTGGTGAGTGGCAACTCTCATCTACCATTGCATCTTTTGGATGAGTATCTTCACCAATTCAGCTTCTTGAACCTCCATTATTTCACCATTTATTGAATGCCTAGCTCTGTTTGGAATTGATTTATTATGTATTCCCACGAGCAGTTTCGCCTCTTAAATTCATAGCTTGGTGACTAATCTCACCTACGTTTCTGTTTAGTTGCTCAATAAGTTTATCCAGTTAATTATAGATTAAATGGCTTATCATGTGATTAGAGTCAATGGCCTGTCGTACTCCTTGGAAGCTATTCTCTAGCTGATTATGTAGGGAGCGCATAGCATCCAAATTTTATAGGTTACGTTGGAATACCTCTATATATAAGGCATGGTGATGGACTATAGTCATCTGAGACTGTTCACGGTGGGCTGAAAGTACCCCATAGTGTATTGACCTAGATGTTCAATGCTACTTAGTTAGGACAACTCTTATCTGCAATTAATAGCACAAAATTTCTCTAAATCTTGTCATAGTCGCTTTTAATTGTGTTGGTGTTAGAATAAGGAGGGCATAAAGTTGCTAATTTATGACTGAACAGCTGAAACCCTAATAATCTCTGATTGAACTTTTATTCTATTACAGGAAAATATTTTATGGATTGAATCAAAGAAAGTAATGAGAATAGCTGCTTCTTACTTTGGCATGGGCCAGCTGAGAAGGGCTAGGTGGGTTGAGATAAAGCATGAGAGCTTTGTTATTTCAGTTATCTTCTTCTCCGGCATAATACTCCATGTTGTTGATAATATTAGTTATATGAGCATCCCCTTATAATGAGCACCACGATGTAGTGTGTAAGAAAAGCACACTACTTGCACGGATATATTTCCTTCTTAAAAACTTTTTTGATCCTATTCAATTGCATAAGTTTTATTCAGGGATAAGGTCAACTTTACCCAAATATTTTATTGAGAGGTATACAATATTCAATAATTTTTTATTCCTGGGATAATGTATTCCCACTCCAGGAATGGCTTATGTTATGATAAAAAAATCATGGCAAACAACAATACTTTATTAGTTAAATTAGGGGTGTTTATAATAAACTTTTTAGCCATAGAGCAACAGTGTCTCTAGTCTAGGATCATGATTATTGGAAAGAGATTGTAAGTCCTGAGGCACAGACAAAGTGTTTTTACCAGGTCCAGCATCCCTTCAGTCTCAAATAAGGGGTCCTAAGGCCAGGTGGAAACCCTGTCACATCTAATTGACTTGTCCCATTTGGTGGATGAGCGCTGGGTTACTGCTTAAGCCTTCAAGGGTCTCCCATCCCTGACCCTCCTCCATACTCTACCCTGTTAAAGATGACAGAGGGGGTCTGCAGAGAGGTTGCCCAATCCAGGGATCACAGTAAGGACACTGGGGCTCAACCCACCCCTAGTCAATTTCTCAAAATCCCCCAATATGAGGCGATATAATTCTGAGGCCTATTAGCCAATACAAGGCCAGGGAGATAGTCTGGGCTGCCTGTTATGGAAGATCAGATCGTACTACAATTTTATCAGCTGATTAATTAATAAATGAGCTGGCATAATTGCCCTAATCCACCATAATGGATTCTGGCAGATGTGGTGCACAGTCAGCCCAACTAAAACTATTGGGTGCTGGATTAAAATTTTCTACCTGACTTGGTCTAACCCTGAAAGGAGGCCAATAAAGTTTTTTTGAATTTGTCCAAAGCCTCTAATACCCCCTGCCATCTGCTCCCCTGGCTAATTGGAGCACGTCGTTAAATCCCTTGGGACCAAACCATAAAGTCTCTCCCCAATCTTTCCCTCCTTTCATAAGACAGCAGCCCCCAGGGCCTGTTGTCAAATCATTTTACTCCTTTGCTTAAGTTATAAGAATAAATTCCTTTGTTTGTCATACTCATACTGTTGTGGACTCTATCCACCATTTTTGTTTTGAAATTTTCTCCTAATGATCTGGCCAAGCACAGCGCTGCCCAAGTTATTGTTCTGATGATTGCTGACTGGGTCATCTTCTCAATTGAACCCACCAACTGGCAGGTCATCACAAATCTTTTATTTACCCCAGAAAGCAGTTACTCACAAACATCACCAACTTGCATCTATATGTTAAAGACATGGAACACCGTTCCATTGCTGGTTTTCCAGAAACCACACAATTGGTTTGACAGTAACAGAGTGATTCCTCCCCATCGCTGGCAGAGCCCAGATCCCCGCCCTTCTGATCCAGAAGGTCTTGTTCACCTATAAGGCCTGGAGCACTCTCCCTCAGAGGGAGCTTAGCCCTGGAATCTTGCGTGGGTCTCACTTGCATCCCTTCTTCATTTTCAAACCCACACCAGAATTTGAAATGCTCTGTCTCAAACCTCTCCATCTGTTTTGTAAAATTTACAGGCCCTCTGCCTCGCATGAGCTCCCAATAGGGCATCAACGCCTAACCTGCCCCTGGCTACTCTGGCAGCTCACCCAAAGGCTTCAACCGCAGAACCATGAAGAGTTGTCATCCTCTCTACCTCCCCCACCCCTGAGAGTTGCCCACGCTAGACCCGCGGTTGCCCCATTAAAGCCATCTGGTTTGCTTTGGGGCCTTTGGTATATTACTGGAACTTCTAAACTCTTCACATTAACGCTAGATTTTCACTCTTCCAAGTCGCCTAGACTGTTGTGCCCTGGCATTCTAAGCCCCAACACAGGGTTTTCATGCACCCTAATTTGGGGCCCAGTGTAATCTTTATCAGCTTCGTCATTGACATAAAGAACTGACCACTTACATCTGCTCTCTTCGCACTCCTATCTGGAACTTGCAAAGTGATGGCCTATACTCTCATGATGAGCTTACACACTCACTATACAACCTGGTCTTCTCATGATGGTCCGCTGAATCACTTATCTGAGCACTTAAGCAGACCCTAGCAGAAAGTAGCCCAGCTCACCAAGCCCCAACTTTCAGCGTAACCCCCACACTGAACATGATAATGATGGGGTCCCTCCTGTTCCCTCTAGCTAAGTGGCCGAGCAAATCCTGGATGCCCTACAGAGCTCCAGGTGCGCTTATCCACTGAAATATAGAAAGCCCCAGCTCCCTATGATGCCCAACATAGTGTGGCTCTCCTCAACGCCCTGGAAGGGGATTCCCACTTCTGGTAAGGGGGTGCTCCGCTCCACAGCCAAGATGGGGAAACACACTACATTGCTTCCTCTGGTCACCTCAATGAGCTAAGCCCCTAAGTTGAGACCTTCAAGCCTCCTCCATCTTTTCACCCTGGGACAGGCATCTGCTGACTTGCCCTCTCTCATCAAATCCTTTGCCGTGCTGGAACCCTCAGTACCAATCCGCCCATGATCGCTATCTCCGCTTTCTGGGCCGCCCTGGACCCATCCTCTGCCTCACACCCATCCTGGGACTCTTTCCCAGGGTCCTTGGAGGTTGATTTCTCAATAGTACGCTCTATTAGGGCTTGAGCCTTCCACAAACCCGCTTCAGCCGTTGCTTCCCTCGCTGCCCCTCATGTTCCCCTCCTCCCTTGTCTAATGGCCGCGGACAGGGAAAACGTCCACCAGGCCTTGTGGCCCTATGACCCCTGATGGCCTACTCTGGATTCCCCACCTCTGGGAAACTAGCCTCTGACTGCATTCCCTGTCTCAGAGCCTTCTCAAGGGCCCTCCTCGCCAGGCTCAAGCCCTGAGACTGATTTGTACTCGCTTATGTCTCTCTTACTGACCCCTGCTCCTCCCCCAAAGAAGAGAAGCAGGTTGACTTGTGAATTGTTGACTACCCATCTGGAGTGGTGAGGAAATAACTCTTGCACCACAAGAGCATCCTAGCCCCAATCCCTCCAATCGCCCGTTCCTTATTATGGTACATGCCCCACCTCTGCAGCTAATTCTCTTGCTCTTCCTAATAAAAAATCAGGCCTACTTTCTGTTTCCTGTTACTTTCCGCTTAGAATTAAGAGAGATCACTGTACAGGCCCCTCTTGATATGGGCGCGGTGGGTAGCTTTAATAACTTCAGTGTAGCACATTCCTTAGATTTAGTGATGGAGGAAGCTTCATCCATACTAGGCGCCTCATATGAGCCAATGAAATGGCATCTTATTTAACGATCAATACACTTCTTGATTCAAGTCTTTGGGTTTTGTGACCATTATTTTATAAAGTACAGGATCTGCTATTTAAGTGATTATGGGAGTTTCTGGTTGCGCTGGCAGCAGGTTAGGATTAATCTTATGAGCAACTTCCTTTTTATTCACTATCACAAGCTGAGTGGAAAGTTTCCTTACTGAGTACTCTTTCCTTGAGTCTCTTACTTAGCTCAATCTCTCCCCCAACCCTACCCCAACAGACCTCCCCATTGATTTTCATTAACTCCTTGTTCCAAAAAAGGATAATTTTGATATATTTTAAGCTTCAAAGCTTCCCCCTCACTCTGAGTATGACCTGTCATTCCAGCTGACTTGACTTCATCAAGATCAACTGATCACTCTACATGTACACAAAGGAAGACAAGGCCCTGTAATCTTGGCTGGACAATATGTTGGAGAAGGGCTTGCTCATTAATAAATCCTTTCCTGTCTCTTCTCCCATAGTTTTCGCCAGGAAGTCAGATGGCTCTCTGCGCCCCTGTGTCAACTATGGTCACCTGAAAAACATTACGTTCCTGAACAGTAACCCCTGCCTTTGGAGCATTCTATTGCTTGGGCTATCTCCAAGTCCTGTATATTTTCTAAGATGGATCTGATCAACGCTTTCAACCAGGTGAGGGTTGCAAGGGGGCAGGAGTGGCTTACAGCCATCTGCACCAAGCGAAGGTTCTATCAGTTTAGGGTTAATCCCTTTAGTTGAAGAATGCCCCAGCCATATTCCAGCGTCTCATCAATGATATGCTGGTTGAACTACGATTTACTTGTGACGTTGCATATATTGATGATATCTTAATCCATTATTCTACCCCAAAACAACACGTACTAGATCTGGAAGCTGTGGTGGCGGCCCTCAACAAGGCGAAAACTTTTTAAAACCCACCAAGTGTGAATTCTTTTAGAAAAAGGTGACTTTTCTAGGCAATTTAGTCTTGAAGGATACTATGTTACTTCACCCTGAAAGCTTAAGTCCATCTAATCATGGACCAATTCAACTACTTAAAAGCAACATTGAAGTTTACTCAGCACAATCAACTTTCTGAAGAAGTTTTCCACAGCCCTTGCTCATCTAACGGCACCTCTGCACCCTCTCAAAGGGAAGAATGTTCCCTTTAAGTGGTTTTCTGAATGCCACCAAGCCTTCGTGGCTATTAAAGAGGCCTTCCTGATGGCCCCAGTCCTCTTCCACATGGAAACCTCTCGCCCCTTTGTGGTAGCTTATGGCGCCTCCTCGGTGGCAGTAGTTAGTGCAGTGCTACAGGAGACAAAGGAGTCAAACCTCCATGCCTATTTCTCCCACAAGCTCACCTCTATCAATAAGCCTGATCCAACTACAATAAGGTGTTGGCAGCAGTGGATTGGTCACTCATTCACTGGCGTTACCTATTGTATGGTTCACAGCATGAAATCGTCATTTGAACAGACCACAAAGCCCTGCTATACTACTGCAAACCTTAGAGGCTGGGTCACCGCCAAACCTGCACCTATCAGGACCTCTGCAGGTTTTACTTCAGATAAAAACTCATCAAGAGGCCCCTGAAAGTCTTGCCTATATTTTAAGTCAAAACCTCTCCCTGTCATCTGATGATGGAATGGACCCCCTGGAACTCACCACAATGGTACCACCCTCCCAAATGCTCATTTTGGCCCCTCCCACAGTGTTCTTCGCCAGTCTGTCCCAGATTCCCCGCTCCTTTTCTTTATCCTTGTGGCTCAAATTTGCAAAAATAAAGTGTTAATATATATGAGAATCTAGAGTTTAAGCGCCAGAAGAGGTCTCTATACACCCTGAGGGATGGGAAAATCTGGTATCAAAAACAAGTTTGGTCTCCTCTCTGCACACCTGTGTCAATTAGGAACACCACGTCCTCCAGCGGTAGTTTACCCTGGCACAAATAATTTTGTGGACCTTATCAATTGAACCTACAACTGGCTGCGGTCCTTCAAGGTTATCACCACTTGAAATGCCAGTTGCATCACTTGTGCGCGAGTAAAGTCATACAATTACTATGAGAAGGGGTTGTTACATCCCCTGCACTAGGCTGAGGACACATGAACCTCAGTCTCAGTTGGCTTCATTTTAGAGCTCCCACCCTCCTGTGATTCTGATGCCTTCATGGTAGTCGTTGACCAATTTACAAAGATTGCTCTTTTCATCTCCTGCCTCTCATTTATAACTGCGGTGGAGACTTCAGCCCTGTTTTTGGACAAATGTTTGCCATATTTGGCCTCCCCAAAAAGATAGTGAGTGACAAATGGCCCCAATTCACTGCCCAGTTTTGGAATGAGTTGTTGACCTTCCTCAGCATCAAGCCTTGCAGGTCCACCGCCTATCATCCCCAGTCCGATGGCATACTGAGAGGGTGAACCACATACTGGACAGTACCTGCGTTTCTATATGACTGCCTCCTAAGACACCTATGCTAAGGACCTGCCCCAGGCACAGTTTTCATACAAAAACCACACATTCCTCGACTGACTTCTCCACCTTTTAAGCCACCATGGGTTATAACCCTCCTTCCGAATTGGCCCCTGGCTCTCCTCGACAGCTCTTGTGTCATAGGGCTGCAAAAGTCAAATTGTGGAACACAGATCCTAGTCCACAAACATTTGGCAAAAGCCATTAAGGACTACAAGAAGTTTTCTGACTGGAAACGCCTTCACTGACATAAAAATGTGGTCAGCACCCCTTTCATGCTGAACATGTGGGACCTTCCCCTGAAAGCCCCCACCCAGAAGTTGGTGGCCAAATGCTCGAGCCCCTTTGAGGTTGTAACAGACTTAGGTAATGGGGCTATAGCTTTAATCTGCATGCACACTGGAAGCAAAATAATGCCTTTCTTACCTCTCTCCTGTCCCCTTCAAGAGGGAAAGGTTAACTTCCCCAGGGCCCATAGTTGTCAGGGGCTCCCAGGAGGCAGTTTTCAAGGCCATTCTTGCCTCCTGGAAGACTCTACAGTCTGTTTAGTACCTGGTCGCCTGGAAGGGCTGCCCCTTATATGAAACATCTGGATGATAATGTTCAATTGTGCGTATTTCAGGGATCAGGTGGAGGTGTTCCACACATCCCACCCTGTAGCCCCCATCACTCCAGAAAAATGCAGCCATCCTCGCCATTAATATTCCAGTGAAACACAACAACAATGCCCAGGTCCACGCTCCCAGTGGCGGAATCCTCCCAGTTCAAAAAGGAAAGAATAGTGTAAGTCCTGAGGCACAGCCACTGTGCCTAGACTGGTACCAGCATACTTTCAGGCTAAAAAAGGGGTCCTAAAACCAGAAGGATTTCCTATCAAAGCTAAGTGACTTGGCCTATGTGGTGGATGAGCGCTGGGTTACTGCCCTGGCCCCTAAGTATCCCCCATCTTTTCACCTCCCCCTCCTCTACCATGTTGGAGATGATAGAGGTTGTTTGCAGAGAGGTTGCCCAATCCAGGGGTCACAGGCAGGGCCCTGGGGCTCACCCCACCCCTGGGATTTTTTCTCAAAATCCACAAAATTGGGGTGAGATGATTATGAGTCCCCATTAGCCAATACCAGGCAAAGGAAGCTGGTTCGGGCTACTCATTATGGTAAATCAGATAAGGCCATGATTCTAGAAGCTGACCAATTTATGAACAAGCTGGCACAATTGCCCTGAACCGCAATAATGGTTTTTAGCAGTAAAGAGTGCACATTCAATTTGACTTGAATGATTGGGTGCCAGGTTAAAACTATCAACCTGAATTAGTCCCAATTCTGTGAGGAGGCCATCAAAGTTCTTTGAAATTTCCTGAAGCCTCAAATACCCCCTTCCCACTGCTCCACAGCCATTAAGAGCACACCACTGACTTTATGGGATCAATCCCTCAAAGCCTCACCCAATCTCCCATCCCTTCATAAGATAACAGCCCCTAGGGCTTAGTGTTAGTTAATTTTATTCACTATTTTAAGCTGCAAATAAACCTCTTTGTTTACCATGCTCAGCCTATTGCAGACTATATCTGCCATTTTTGATTTTAAAAATTCTGCCCATCAATATGGCGAAGCATGCTACTTTCAAGTTAAAAACTGATGATTACTGACTAAGTTGTCTGCTTGCTTGACTCCACCACCTGGAAGGTCATCAAAAGTCTTTTAAAAAATCACCCCAGATAGCACATATTCACAACCTGTCACCAACTCGCATCTGTTAGTTTATAACCTGGCTCAATGCTCCACTGATGTTTTTCTAAAAGCCGCTCATCTGATTCTACAGTGACAAGATGACTCTGCTCATTGACAAAGGAACCCAGATCCCCACCCAGCCAATCTGATGAAGGTCTTGTTTGCTCAAGGGGCCTGGAGCACCCCCCTCAGGGGAGCTCAGCCTCAGCAACTTGTGCAAATCTCACTCATATCCCGCTTTCATTGTTGACCCTGCACCAGAATTTGAAATACCCTGTTTTAATCCTCTCCATCTATTTTGTAAAATTAACAGGATTCTAACTTTTAATAGCTGCCAGTAGGGCCCTGACGCCCTGATCTGCCCCCAGTTGCTCTGGAAGCTTACCTGAAGGCCATATTGTGGAACCTTAGGAGTTTTCATCACTCTGTCTCCCAAACCCCTGGTGGTTACCCCTGAGACCTGCAGTTACCCCATTGCAGCCATTTGGTTTTCTTTGGGGGCCTTTGGTACATTACTGAACTTCTACTTTCCTCACATCAACGCTAGAACCCCACTCTTATGAATCACTTGGACCTCTCTGCCTCTGGATTTCTATGTCATCCAATAGGTATTCTTGTGCCTTAATGTGGAGCCCAATCTAATCTTTATCAGCTGTGTCCTTGCCATGCAATGGGCACAATACGTATAATGAATACAAAAGATATAAATGTACCCATTTACACAAAAAGTTGATTAGAGAGGTTGAGGGTCATAATGTGACAATTTTGGATTGATTTGGAGGCCCAAGAGGTAGGATTAATCATTAGTGAATATTAAAAGGTAGTCTTTTTATTTAACCGAGGTAAGCCGACCAGGGGACAGAAATTACCAAATATACATAAAACTAAGGAGATAATCGACAAATATAAAATTAGGCACCCCAGGGTACTCAAGTTACCCCTGTTGCCAGCGGGACTGCCAGGTATGGGGGTTGGTGCACTACTCTGAGGGGGTTTCCCCTGCTATGGAACAGGTGTGAAGGAAAGGGTCTGTGTGGAGGAACCAGAGTGGGAACCATGATTCTATGAGCGCTTTTTGCCTTGGTCTCATATATCCATAGAGCCAGGCTTGGAAGTGCTCTAATAAGTGGACATGGAATCTGTTAATAATCCCATAAATGGTTGGGACTGTGCCCTTGAACGCATCTAATGCAATTGTGTGGATTGTCCATATTGAAATGGATATTATTAGGGAACGGAGGGTAGATGGGATTGGTGACTCAATCTGGAGCGTGAAGATGCTCTTTGATATCAAGAATTCCTGTTCGTTTTGGATCTTAATCAGGCGTGCGACTTCCTGCCATATAGCTTTGGTTGGGGGGCATGTTCTAGGCGATGATGTAGGGATCCCTCCCCTCCACATACTGCACATGTTTTGTGGAGTGAGTTGGAACGGTCCGCCATACTATAGGTCCTTCTCAGACAGCGGCAGGCGTTTGCTCTTATCTTTGGCTGTAGGAGTGGGTGGTGAGTCATTTTCCACATTGCCTTCTGTGTGGTTAAATCATAGGGAATGTCCAGTATATCTAGGTATTCTATCCTATCTATGCTTGGGGTTGTTGCGAGCATATCCCTCTGGGGTGGTTTTCTGGGTTTCTTAATTTGAATTGGGGTCTGGGTCGTCCCCTTCCCTGTATAGTACCCGTGTTCTCTATGGTCCATCTCATATGGCGGATAGTTCAGAGGATATGTTTGAAATGAGGGGGAGGTTCCATGCGGACCTGTTGCAGTAGGGTGCATGGCAAGGTATGAAAGTAGTCTGGGTGGACTATGTGGGTTGGTTAATTTGAGCGCCTGTGCAAAGTTAGTCCTTGCTGCTCTGGACCAATGTTGTTGCGGAGGTCTGGAGCAAGGATTTCCTTTATCCAGGTACCTAGGATATGATTGGCGTGGCTCTCAAAATCTATTAGTCCCATGCCCACTTGAGCGTGGGCCAAATAGTGTTTCCATCCGTATAGGAGGGTGAGATCCAGGCCACAGCCAGCCCTGGATAAGCGCGCGGATTGAGGTTATAAAGGTAGGTGAGAAGCTATCGCGTGGGCCTGGTACCACAGTATTGGGAGGATGAGCGAGTTAGCATCTGTAACTCGTCCTGTTAGTCCTGGGGTTCTTCCCTTGAAGGAGGCGACGCGTTTGGATACCCGTTGTAACAGGTTACTTTCCATTGTCTCATTAGCATATCCCCCTGATTCTAGGCAGATTCCAAGGTGTCAGACAGGAGTGGTGGTGAGAGGTGTTGCAAAGGGTAAAATGATTGGGTTTTTTCTTCGTGTTGGTATGAGGTTCTGATGTTGTGGCCCAATTGTTTGTGTATTTGCCTAAGAGGATGATTTCTGTCTTCCTTTTGTTGAGCGATGCATTACTCACCTTGGAGTATTCCTCTAGAGTGCATTCCAGCTGTCAGGCATCTTCATTGTTTGCTATACCTGCTACGCAGTCATCCGCAAAGGCCAGTATATTGACTGTTGGTTGTCCTTGTGCGGTTATCCCCATTAGACGTGAGTCAGTTACTTGTAGGAGTGGGTCAAAGCTTAAATTGTATAGCAGTGGGCTGAGGGGATCCCCTTGCTTGAGCCCTCTGTGTGGTTTAATCTTGTTTGTTAGGAATTCAGGGCCGCATACAGCCATGGTTGCAGATTATGTTAGGAGCATCGCCCATTTTTGAATCTTGGTGGGAGTTTGAAGGCATGTAGACATTCTTTTAGGTATGGCCAGCTAACAAGGTCATACGCTTTTCCCTGATCCAAGAAGACCAGGACACCAGTTGCTTTGGATTGGCAAATGTTTGCAACAGGGTGTATGTTTTTCCAGATTGAACGCCCTGGTATAAACCCAAACTGGTTGGGTGATAGGACGTCAGATGCAATTGCGCTTAATCTATCTGCTAAATTTTTTGTTAGTTTTTGTGTCAGTGTTGGAGAGTGCAATTGGGCGTTAGTTGGCCAGGTCCAACTTGTCACCCTTTTTATACAAGGTTATAACGTAGGATTCATGGCCTCCTGGTAATAGGCGTGTTTCCAATAAGCTCTGGTTCATAGACGCCAATAGGAGGGGGCAATTTGTTGAAAATATTTTTTAAAATTCGTAGGGTATCCCATCAGGCCCTGGGCATTTCCTACGTGGTGCACCGCGAATTGTCTCCCAAAGCTCCTCCCGTGTAATAAGGGATAGTATATTATAATTTGGTGGTGTACTTTGTATCTCGGCAGTTTAAATAAATTCTTTAATTTTTTGTAATCTGTTGGCATTTCACAATATAATTTGGTGTAATAGCGGTGTACTTCCGCCTTGACCTCCTCAGGGTCAGTTGTCATGGTGCCATTGGTCTTGTGGACCTGTGTGCATGTGGGCTGGTTTCTGCAGGAATGGAATTGGTAGAAAAAGTATGTCAAACAGGTTTCACCTTCCTCTATGAACTTACCTTTGTTTGATACTTTGATTCTGTGTTGGTGTTCAAAGATGAGGTTGTTAAGTCAGGCAGAATTTTCTGCCCATTTGCATCCCCAGTTAGGGCTATAGCCAGATCTCGGAGTATTTATTTCCAGGTGGTTTAGTTCCGCCAAGGTACGCTTGATTGTGGCCATGTCCGCGGTGTACTTATGTGATGCAATATGTCAGGGTTTATTGATTAAATCCTTTTTGAAATTTTCCCATGTTCTGATGGGATCTGAAGTGAATGGGGTTGTGAATTCTGGGTTTGTAGCCTTGTTTTCAACCCAGTTGGATATCTCAGGCAATTTTATATTTTCTGGGTGAAGCTTTCTACAAGGCAACACCTGTGTGTG
This sequence comes from Massospora cicadina, assembly GCA_022478985.1. Classification (NCBI taxonomy): domain Eukaryota; kingdom Fungi; phylum Entomophthoromycota; class Entomophthoromycetes; order Entomophthorales; family Entomophthoraceae; genus Massospora; species Massospora cicadina. Next base: position 43,737 of record JAKSZP010007027.1, on the reverse strand, counting down.
GGATTGGGTTGGCATTAACTGCACCGTAATTAATCGGTGGTCAGAAAAATTGATCTTTTTTGTTATAAATTTGGAGATTCTTGAGCGGTGGATTGCAGGATGAGGATGTGGTCAATGTGACTTATCAATATGAGCGCTCCCTCGCGTATGTTGGGCCGGGTCATGTGGGGAAGGAGTGGTGAACTGGGGGGAAGAGCATCCTGTAAGCCAAGAGATGCCTTCATTGTGCGGAATTCAATGTGTCCAGGTGGGTTTCCCCTGGGATTAGGCCATCGATCCATATCAGGGTTATCCCAGCAGTTGAAATCACCTAACATAATGGTATCTGGTGGGAGGTGAGAGTAGGAATGTTTTCAAAAAATTGTTTTCTCTCAGTTGCAGTGCACAGTGCATATATACATGCTATCGAAATTATTTCCTCTTGGCACGTGATTGTTGCTACCAAGGCTCAACCATGCAAGTGTGATGACGAATTTTTAATTATGAATTTTTTGTTGTTTTGGATGATCACCCCACAGTGAGACGTCCATACTGATTGTGATGGTGCGACCCTGGTTGACCAGGATTCTTCTTCCCCTTGTAGGCAGTGGGTTTATTTGGATGGCCAATATGTCTACAAGGGGTTTTCACAGGAATGCCAGCTTTTTGGCTTGGGACATATGAGCCCTGGCTCCCGTGATGTTTAGCGTCCCTATTGACACTGAGGTGCCTGCGGCGCCTCAGGAGTGGTTGGAAGGGCCCTCTGGCCCTATCCCACCACAGCTCATTTTGGCCATGCTCCGCGTCTGTACTCCAATTCTTTCACTGCCATTGTTGGTTCCCTTGATCTGACCCAATGATTCAATGGAATTGCAGTTTTTTGCATTTGCGTCAACTTTTCCTGCACAGGTCTCATGTTGATTTGATGCGGATTGTTGTTTGGATTTTGTATTTTTGAGGTCCAACTTTGGTGAAATGTGCACCGCATTTCCGCCCAAATTGCAGTTGCATTGTTCCTCAATGTGTGCATGACTGATGTCGCTTTGTGACTCAGTCAAGTTACTATAAAAATTTTCGACCTGGGCATATTGTTCTGATTGGTTGGTTCAATAAATATCCAAAAATATCCTCCCAAATTTGTCTGGGGTTAATAGTGGACTCCGCGTGTGCCACTGCTTCGGCTGCTGCTCGCTTGTGGGCTTTTTGTGCCACTTTACGTTGTTTTCTTGTAACTGGGTCCACGATGGAGTATAGTCCATCATCACCCCAGCGGAATGGGTGGTGACCATCAGTCATTTTGGCGAAGTTTTCATTATCTTCATCCATTGCTTCCTCACAATAATCATTTTCCATTAAGCCCTCTTTCACAGGGCATGCGTGTTCCTTGTGGCCCAGTGAGCCACAGTGGTTGCAAATGGGCGGTGCGCGCTCCAGTGTAACTTGGAACGCGGCTGACTGGCCCTCATCTTTGAAGTGAAATTCTGCTGTGTGGGAAATCCTGAATAAGTCCTCTTCCACTTCTGGGAAGGGATTAATTACAGCGATAGCTTTGCCTGTGCACAGGTTGGGCATCAGGCAAAATTGCTGTAATTCAAGTTGCTGCATTTCTCCATAGGCCACGAGACCTTTGCGGAGCTCCTCCTCAATTACCTTATGAGGAAGGTTGGTGGGGAGCGAGTCAAAAGAGATGAACAAAGTTTTTGCTTTGTTCCATCTGGTGCGCATAGTGCGCACAATTTTTTTGCCCTCAGGGAGGGCAATTTCCACACAGACTTTTGCTGTGGCATTGGCTTCATCAGCTGTTTTGAAACCAATATTGATCCAGCCGTGGCCCATGTTGTTGGTGGCTACATACACCGCGTGAGGGAAAAGTGAGGGCTGTGCCTCACATGTTTTCTCCTACAGGGCCGGTGACTCATCCCCAAGGAAGAGTCTGATCCCATGTTCCACCTTTGACAAAGGTTGGTTGAATTGAATGTACATGTATTGCGCGTGCTTTACAGTGAATACCATAAACCCAGATGGTGTCTGAGTTTGTGATTTCTTTGCAGATTGGGTTCCTGGTCCCCCTCCAAGGCGTTTTTTGCCCTTAGTTGCACCATTAAGTGCACCGCTCACCACGACGCTCGCCCATGTTGTATTATTTTTATTGATAGAGTCGCCTATCTTTCCTGTGTGTGATTATCCAAATTTGCTGTTTGAATCGAATCATAGTAACTAAAGTGATTGTTTAGAGAAAGAAAAGCTTTAAAAGATAGTCTTAATTTTTAATTCTTTCTTTGACCATCAACAATAGATAGTCAATTTTTTTAGTTGAGTTGACACCTTTGACAACAGTGGAGTTCATAGTTTCTTTATATATTTGTTTATCAGCAGTGTATTTCTCCAAAAGTAAGTCTAATTGAATGAATTCATCTACTGGGTTATTGTTCATATATCAAATATGATGCATCAGCTTCTGAGTCAGGCTATTTACAATATTGGGTCAAACTAACAATTGGACACAAGGTTTATTGAAATGACAAATCATAGGTGGCAAGTTGGCTATTTTTGATGAGGTTGAGTATCCCAAGGCTTTTGATTCTCCAGTAATGGCGACAGCCACCCAGATGGAAAACTTGAAATTATGAAAAATGAGCTTGGCACTGATGAAAAATTGTATATAGATGGCTACAAATAAAGCAACAGAGATCACTGTAAGGCCATTATCCTTATACCAACATAGTTAAGCTGAACTTACTCAGTAAGGACATGGATTTACTGGTTTATTGTCGGAACTAAGGGGCTTTCCACCACTTGTCCTTTTATTTTCAAATCCAGGAGACCTAAAGTTCCTGGGTAATGAATTATAAGTTTTTACTTTCCTTGGCCATAAAGTCTTCACTCAGGATAAATGCACTTGAGTGGTAAATCTTAATTATAATTTCGTCCCTAATAAAAATAGAGGTAATCCAAGTTATTAATGGCAAAAAGAAAGTAAAGTTTAGATGCTTAGAACATGATTATATGGGAGATAAGTGAGTTTTTCTTAGTAAATCTTTAAGCGTTCCAAGCTAAGTTCTTTACTAATTTAAAATTGGGGATTCTTCAGCATGTTGTTCATATTTGTCAAATGGGATTCAATCACCACATAAATTGGGTTTGAATCCCAATACTAGGAGGTTTTGGTTAAGTAATATCTGATTGTCCAAGTCAGGGTTTATCCCAAAAATTGAAAGGCCTTGAATTTTGTTGGGGATTATCCCCAATAATGGTTTAAACTATTTCAGCGGATCAGGTTCAATTCCCATCACCTGACACATGCAAATCTTGGATGTGGGAAGGAATTCTGATAACGCCCCCCTAGATCTTGGCGCAGGTGGAAAAACAGCCGGTGTATCAACTGTGTATAAGATTTACCACAGTCCCATAAGTGACCTCCATGATTGAGTGTTCATTACTCATTTATAAATAACTTTGTAGGGCCCTGAACAATTGGTTCCCAATTTGTTTTTGCAACCTCCAGGATAATATTGGTAGAAAAACTAGGTCACCCAGTTTGAAGAGGTGCAGAGGTTCATACTTGTCATTAAAAACTATTAGTTTCTCTATTAGTAGTATCTGATAAATTAACGGAAGCCAGATCCTGAAGCTAGATAATCTCATTGGTGATGCTTTTCATGGTAACTTTGGGGGCTTTATGAAAAGCTTGATTTAACATAGCCTGTACTTTAGAAGGCAGCTGGGAGATTGCTTCCAAACAACGCTTGGAAGAACGATATTAATTATCTGATGATAGCTTATTCTATAGGACAGTATTGCACTTGGCAAATAATGGGGCCAATAAAGGGGGTCATTCATAGCCATTTTCTGGAGAGTTGCAGTTAGAGTACCATTCACCCGCTCTACCATTCCATTTCTTGCAGGATGGTATGGAGTGGAAAATACTGTAGTGGATCCCATTAGTTCATCTAAATCATTCACCAGCAATGATCAGAAATTTTTCCTATTATTGGAAAGAATTATGTTAGGGCACCCATGCTGGTGATAATCCAATTATATAAAAATGTGATAGTAGCTTTTGCCAAAGCGGAGGGTAGAGACACAGCTCTGATCCACTTAGTTAAATGATTTACTGCTAGGAGGGGGAACCAATGACTATCAGAGGCTTGAGGGAGGGGTCCCACAACAACAATACCAATAGTATGGAAGGGCTCACAGGGGGAACCACTGGATGTTGAGGTTGGGGATTTGGTCCAGCTTGACTTATACATACCAGGCAGGACTCTATTACAGCTTGATCTGAGACGAGCATTCCTTCCCAGTAACATTGAGTATTGAGCCACTGGTAATTTTTCCAAATTCCCCATGGCCAACTTGCAGATGCCCCTCCAATATGATCTCAGTTCAAGCTGAGGGCCATATATAGGGCAAGCATTTTTGATATACAAGTTTGTACAATTTTACCATTTTTAACTTGGAGGTTTGCCAAATTTTGTTAATCCTTTTTGAAGGCTCAGGGATTCGCTTTTCCATAATAGCAATTGGGTTAAAAGGTCATAGAGTTGATCCTCCTCAGGGTCAGTTATAGTTAATATGGAAAGCATGGATAAGCAATCCACACTTTGGTGGATGGGCCCTAGATGATGAATGATGGAAAAATCGTAATATTTGAAGTTTTGACGCCCATCAGGCTATCCTCCTGTCAGGATCCTTCATTTGTTGTAGCCATCGCAAGGAAGCATGATTGGTAATTAAAGTAAAATGATTCCCATATAGGTATGGTCAAAAAGCTTAATAGCAAGTAGGACCACCAAGCATTCACATTCTGTAACGCTATAGTTGCGTTAGTCTCTGGTTAAGGTCTTGCTATAGTAGATGATGGGTGGTCTACTAAATTTTTCATTGTGCTGAGATAATATAGCTCCAATAGCTATATTACTAGCATCAGTAAAAAGTAATAAGGGTTTAGCAAAGTTGGGATGTGTAAGTACTGGTGATTGGAAGAGAGCTGTGCATAATAGATCAAAGGCCTGGTGTTGCTCTTTTTTCCATTGTAAGGGTATACTCTTCTTCAATAAATATACTAGAGGCTTGGAGGTGTTGGCAAAATGAGGTATAAACTGGCGATATTATCCCACCATCCTCAAAAAACCAGTACATCTTGTAGGGATTTAGGGGGACATCTTTAAAATGGCCATAACCTTATCATCCTTCGGTGATATTCTGGATTTACCTACTGTCACAATTCCAATATGACTGGATAATAATCTTGGGACAGCTAGGGCGAATTGGGAAGAATCCGCTGAACATGATATCAGTTACAATTATTTGGTGCCTTGAGATAAGGCGATATTGGGATATAACGGGTTATTATTGGATCACCTCTAATTAAGGTGATAAGATGATAAGGCAAATAAACATTTGACGAATATAAATCAAATCGCCTACAATTAGGGCTATAGAGAGCTAGAGAATAACAAGCTGAAAGCGAGGAAATTGGCGGAGTAGAATAGCCCAAGCTATGAGAGCGGTATTGTCTGAAGCCGCTGTATATAAGCAAGATGGAGAATTGAGAGAAGTTAAGTTGTATATAGTAGAGAGAGTGTAACAGCAAAAAGTCGCTGCATTATTAAAATAAAAAAAAGAGTCTTTGTGGCGATTTCTCCGAATTATTAGTATATTTTCAAGTGTGTCCAAAGGACTGACAATCCCCACATTGTCTGTCTGTTGTTCAGTGAGTTTGACTTGTACAAACAATATGGTGGATCCTAACAATACCGTCCGATTTTAAAGCAGTGGTGCTCACTACAGGGGGCACATTTACAACCATAAAGTAATACAAAACTCCAGTCACCAGTCATGTCTTAAACAGCCTGTGTTGCTGGAGGATCTTCATAAAACACTTCACCATCTGGGTATGAGGGACTCAAACTTACCTTAGATACAGTGCTCAAAAATCAGGATGAACTTCTTCAATAACAAAATGCTGTCATGCACCAGCTTTATAGCACGTTTAGAAAATTCAAATTTTGGGACAACAAAACAAGGAACTAACTAACCAGTTGAATGATACTACCAAATGGCTGCAGTGCACAGAGCGGAAATTGACCAGTGCCTCTTGATCATCTCACTGCGACAAGGATGAACAACAAGGGGGAGCATTATATGAGGAAGAATATGACGCTGGTCGGAGCTACTATACCCAGGACAGTAGTACTGGATACAAATATGAGTAGAACGCCATTTCCTCAAGTAATGGTGGTGCCGCCCATGGCAGAAGGCCATGCTCCCCTGAAGCGGTGGACATCCCAACTTCCGCTGGTCCAGCTTCTTATCAGGAAACTGCTTTTGGATCCAGAACCATTCCTCAGTATGGTCTAAAAAGCTGCTAATGGGATGAGGAGGTTAATATTGAGAAACTACCTCCATTTGATCGAAATATGAACATCCATGGTCTCTTCAAATAGTTTGAATTTGCAGCAGAAGGTGCATCTGATAGACAGAAGGCTAAACTGTTGATATCTGCCTTGGATGTCAGGACTGCCAATCAAGTCACCTGTTACCTCCCAAGTAGCTCTGTCACCTATAAGGATGTAAAGGATACTGTGCTTCTCCTGTTTGAGGGTACTTCAAGAATGTCGCAGTGAAAATCAGAATTCTTTATGATCAGATTCCGTCAAAATGAGACTCTCCTGGAATTTGCTGATTTATCCAAAATGGAAGCCCATGTGCTGATTGGAGAAGAATACTTACTAGAAGTTGATGTGTGCATCGCCATGACCTCTGCGGCAAAGCCATACCAAGAGCTTCATAATGTCATTTCGCTGCTTCTGGATGACGACGCTCCTCTGCTCAAGATTTTACAGTTTTTGTGTCACATATCCCCTATCTTTCCGCCACCAAATATGGAATGAAAGACCACGCCGCTACTGCACCATCTTATTCAGGAGAATACTCTCATCCAACTCACGTTCCACTTAGCAACCCTCGACCTTACTATAACTCTGCACCTCATCCTCGGCCAAATTATACTCAACAGTTTGATTAGCGTCCATGGGCTGGTTATGAAAGCTGTCAGCAACCTAGCTAATGACCAGGACCTAGCTACGCCTAAAGTCAACAATCATCTTACTGATCTGGGCCTTGTTATGCTGAATGACCCCAAACTTTCTGATCTGGACCCTCTTATGACAATCAAGGACGTGGCTCTTATGAGGTTAACTGCTATGAATGCGGCCGCCCTGGTCAATTGGCAAATTTCTGCCATAACCGCCATGTGAACTATGTACAACAAGATCAATACTATCAGAGAAAAGATGGAGCAGATAGAGACGGGACTCTCTACCTCCGCAATTCAAAACCAAAACGTCCCAGAATCACTAGTAGTATATCCCGTGGAAGTCCCTCAGTACGATGAAAAAATTTTATATCAGCAGCCACTTGGAGGAGTGAATGTAGTAATGCGAGCTTAAGCCAAGGTGCGGCGGACAAAGAATCCATAGAACAACTGAAGCCGTATGCCTCAAATTCTTGATCAAGACAAGCTGGTTACTGCTGTGGATGAACCAACTCTGAAAGTAGTAAGCGTCGCCCTTCTGGTAGAAGCCATAGTAAAAGAATATCCCAAAGTTGGTGAGGGTTAATGAGTTTTCTTGAAAAAAGAGATCCCATAAATGCTCATGTATTATACAGTCAATATTCTTCTTATTCCAAGTGTAAGTACTGTAATTTTTTTGCAGCAAAAAATGGAGTTTGCACTATAATAGATACTAGTGCTCCAGTCAACATAGTTTCCACTAAGTTGATGGCGAAGTTGATGTTAAAACTTGATGTGGATCATAAAATGGTGTATGGAACTTCTGGAGCAGTAAGCACCCTCTCTGAGGGAGCTTACAGTTCGTTACCTCTGCGCTTAGGGTCCATTTTTGTTGCAGCTCTGGCGATTGTGCTACCAAACAAAAAATACAACTTGCTAATTGGAACCACTTTCCTGCGCCATTATGGGGCTGTCATTAATATGATGGAGGAGACCATCGCCATTCTGAGATAGCGGATCCCAATCTACTTTACCTCTAGTGGAGTACCGAAGGATCCAGTGCACATGAGCCATATCAATATTGCATATAGTGATGGGGTGATGCCAGTTCGCTATCATCAACTAAAAAACAAGACTCAGCCCCTTTCCCAGAAGATATATGAATATCAAGGAATACCTCTCCGAGCTGCAGGGCCCATATCTATTCCCTCTGGACATCAAGGTCTAGTGAGCACCATGATAGAGGTGGAAGTGTCTGTTGGGCTATATGGGGAGGTCATTTGGCTCTATCGTCAAACATGGTTTGAGCCTCATGTGGCTCCAGGGATTATACTTCCAGGCCATGGAGAAATTAAGGATTTTTTGGCAAACCTCCAGAATGAACTAATGCAAATCCGCCAACACCAAATATTAGCATATTTACATTTGACTCCAATAGAAGATGTCCTTCAGGCTCATGATTTTAGGTCTTTGGACAAATTTGGTCTACCAGTCGAGGCACTGGCTGGTGTACTGACAGTGGTACCACGGAGTAATCTAATAGGAATATTGGAAGAGCAAAGACCAATCAATAGCTTTATTTCAGAAATATAAGGGGATTTTTGCTGTCGGCAATCATGACTTAGGGTGTGCTTGGGGGTGGCCCATCAAGTAGACACAGGAGATCATCCCCCTATAAGGTCTCAGCCAATCCGCCAATTGAGGGTAGCACAAGACGTTGTCACTAATGAAATTGACAATATGCTGGAGCAAGGGATGCTTGAACCATCCAAGTGTCCGTGGGCTTCGCCCATTCTGATTGTAAAAAAGAAGGACAGCACCAACTGCATAGAAATAGACTACCAGAAGCTCAACAGTATTACAAAAAAGGATTTGTACCCTTTTTCAAGGATTGAAAATGCTTTGGATTGGTTAGGGGAGCCCGTTATCTTTCAGCAATGAACTTGATATCTGGTTACTGGAAAATTGAGCTACCCATGGCAGAACAGGAAAAATGCACCATAATCACCTCCAAAGGCTCTTTTTCAACTGACTCGGATGCCTCGAGGGCTGTGTAATGCCCCAGCTACGTTTCAGCAAGCCATGGACACTATCCTCAGTGACCTGAAGCTGTTGTGCATCCTCATATACCTTGACGATATAAATGTTTTCTCCATCACCTTTTTGGAGCACCTCGAGCATCTAGAAGCAGTATTCTGCTGGCTCGCTGAGACAAACATCAAAATAAGCCTTGAAAATGTAACTTCTTCAAAGATCAGTTGGAATACCTGGGGTTTGTCGTAGACTCTAAAGGGCTGAAACCACAGCCAGCTAAGGTGGAGGACATCAGCATAATGACTACACCTAAGAATAAATGTGACATACAGGTATTTCTGGAAATGAGCAATTACTTCTGGCGCTTCATCCCTAACTTTAGCTGAATTGAGGGCCACTATTCGAGTTGTTAAAAAAAGGATGCTGTGTCAAATGGACTGAACATCAACAATACAATTTTGATACACTTTGTACAGCTCTCACCAGTGCACCGGTGTTACGCTATCCAAACTTTGACAGAGAGTTTATCATTCAGATGGATGTGTCCCTTTCTACTATTGGGGCAGTACTTTCTCAGAAAGACAACGAGGGAAAGAACATCCCATAGCATTTTGTAGTCAAAGTCTGAACTGCCATGAGCATAATTATACTGTTACTGAGAGGGAGTTCTTGGTGGTGATCTACACATATAAGAAATTCAGAGTCTATCTGCATGGGGTAAAGTTTTAAGTTGTAACAGATCATGCTTCATTATGCTGGTTGCAGAACCTCAAAGAACCTGAAGGCTGCTTGGATCGATGGGCTCTTAAGCTGCAGGCTTATGACTTTGAAATTCTTCACAGCCCAGGAGTAAAGCATCAGAACGCTGACTGTTTATCTTGACTGCTGACTGCTGCCATGACGGCGGACCTCATTGACAAGATGTACTATAAGATGCTCAGCCAAAAATACAATGACGAACTGCCCCATGTGATCAAAGCGTTAAATGAGATGTGATCAAATACCTTCCAAAAGAACGGGGAACTGTATAAGTGGATCAGAAATTCTATGGTGAACTTTCCGTGAACCTCAGCATGACTGGGAATCATTATGAGCGCTTATAAAGCAGTCAGACATGGTGGGGTGCGCAAGACAATGGAGTTGTTGCGCCCTTGGTACTATTAGGAAAGCATGAACTTTGATGTGCTCAAAACCATTTCCTGTTGCTATCAGTGCCAAGTGGAGAAGCCATTTTTCTGTAAGACTTCATACCGTGTAGTGAAACCAAATTTTGCTTGGCATATGGTTTCCTTTGATGTCGTTGGTCCCTTGACAACAGGAACCAACAGGTGTAATTACATTCTTGTGGCTATCAACCACTTGACCCGGTGGGTCAAAGTGAGGGCAATACGGTATTTAGGGGCAGTTACAGTGGCCAATTTCGTAATGGAATGCATTATTCAGCGACATGGCTGCCCCCAGTTCACTATCACTGATAATGGAACCAACTTTACCTTACACATCCTATCCAAACTGAACGAGCTTATGGGTATCCATGGGGTTCTGATGACTCCATATCACCCCAAATCCAATGGAATGGACAAACAGGTGAATGGGACTTTGGTGAACATACTATGAAAATTAGTAATGGATTGACCTTCCGATTGGAGCTACCTCCATTCCACTGCCATGTTTGCCTATAACACTAGCTACCATTCCACTATGGGGAAGAGCCCCTTCCAACTACTATACAGCTGACACCTGGCTCTTCCAGCGTTACTTTATTCATGTGTAGAAGACACTAGAAGAATGGAATCCAATCGCTATTTGACTAACCTTGCAAACACTTTGATCAAATTGCAAACTAAAGCATATTCCTTCAGCTTAGCCAAGAAGATCAGGAATAAAGTGGCCAATCAGGTATGTCATAGCAGATTGGCGCAGTTCAAAGAAGGCGATATGGTTCAATTCCATGATCAACATGGGTTCAGCCAGAAACACAAGCTGACCAGTATTTAAATTGGTACATTCAAAGTTATAGAGAAACTGGGGTTGATGCATATACCATCAAGGACCCCGAAAGCAGTTGGATCATTAAACTGAGTGCACGCAAAGCTCCTCCAACCATACAAACAATAGGAGTCTTATCATCCAGTCAAGGAGGGGGTAATGTTGCAATTCAGATATTACTGGACAATAATCTTGGGACAGCCAGGGCGATTGGGAAAAATCCGCTGAACATGATTGTCAGGATTTTCCCTGGGATTGATGTGAGTCTTGTCCAGGGGAAAGATTGATACCCCCATTCGAGGGGTGTATATCCCAAACGGCTCAATAGAATTGAGAATGAGAGTCAAATCTATATTATTAACAAATATACTTAAAATTGGGGCTTTGTACAAATTACTCCAAATTTGAGGAAATGTTACATCCCCATTCTTTGAGACATGTGACCTGGGATATCACTTGACCTGGTCATGAGGGTGGCGAGATTTGAGTAATGATCAGAACAGTGGGCAATCCATAAGGCCAGGAGAAACTCTACTTGGATGGGGCCATGATGATCCTTGAGGCACGTGTCCCCACATTCCCTATAAAATCCCTAAAATATTAATCTAATAAAACACTTTTCATTCACAGGATTATTTTATCCTATAATTTTAAAAGGTTTAATTTATTCATATGTTTGGAGTCTCGTCCATTGTCGCGTCCAGAGCTCCCCCTGTCCTCTTAGCTGACGCTAGCTTCTTGCAGTCAGCCTACTTTTTGGGTTCCCCAGTGTTAGCACTAGTGAGCGCATCCAGGGGAAACCTGACAACTGGTGCTCACTATAGGGGGCTTCCAAGGCGCGCCCTGAGGAGTTACCCTCAACCTTGGATGATAATCAACCCACTGAGAGCACTCCAGATGCTGATCTTCTATATTACTTCCAATGTAATGGCCAAGACCCAATAACAGTTGGGTTCAAATTTCCAAGAATATCCTTTGAGTGTGCCCCCAAAGTCTTTGAGTATTTCCGAGCTCCCAGTCTGCTGAAGCCTTTGCTGGACTTGTTAAAAACGCCTAAAGAATTTAAAAAATAAACTTGAGCCAAAATTCTAGCATCATAAAGAAAAAAGAATAATGAAGGCAATAATTTATTATAGGGACCAAGCATCGCATTTCAAGAGGATGTGGGATGCTTGGAGAGAAGAAGCCTTTGAGGACATCACCCAGCGGGATGACTATTGGGCGCTAGGGCCTGTCTGCTGTGATGAGAGAAAAATGTTTAAGCTTCTCTCAGCTTTGGGCAAAATTTAAAAGAAATTGGCCAAGCTACAAAACATACTTTGGTTGAAGAAAGAAAAATCAAAATTATCCAAGTGCTTTAATCTTAATTAAAATAACCAACTTTAATACTAACCCTAAGATTTATTTAGATAATAAAAATCCTCCATTCAATGTCAAATACCACTCTGCTGCTTCTGAGCAGAAATTGGAAACAAATCACATAGCCAATTTGATCCCAAAAGTGCCAATCAATGAATCAAATGCAGCCAGTGAGCATTGACAATGCCAAATCAGATGAAATTGGGACATGTTGAGACCCAATTTCCATTATTGACAAAGGCAGCAAGATGCAGGAATTTTTGGGGAGCCTCAAAAACAATCATTGCGGTGATTCAATACAAATGCCATGCAAAATACCTGGGACTTACCTTTCCACCATTGGGAATAAGCTTGATGACTCCTTTCTGACAATCCTACCGCTTTCTGACTTTGACAGCACCCCTCCCAAGATTGGGCCAAATATTACTAAAATAAATAATCCAGATTACCCAGTTCAACTCTCAGATTGGGATAGTGTTGATCCAAACAAAGATGAGAGTCCCAAAAAGAAAAGCCTGGAAACTAGTCAACACTACCTCTGCTATTAATGCCAAACTTCCCGGCCCATTTTGTAATCCCCTCTCAAACTTTGTCGCACGGTTCACTTTCAGTTGTGAGTGGGATTTGCTCGCCCCAATCCCAAGATGCTGGCTCAGCATCACTCAAAGAGGACTCCCTATTGGAACCTTCAGGGGGCCACACCCTACCATCGCATGGTCACCTTCTAAGCTCGTGGGGTCACTCTCCCATGCTACCCACTGTTGATGACCTTTTCTCCAAGTCTTACCTGAATCTGCTGGCGGATAAGGTGATTACAAGATGCCAGGTTCAAATGGCAACCGAAATGAGCCAAAAGATTGAAGAGGCCAAAACCTGCATGGCCAAGATGGCGCAGGAGACATGCAAACAGATAGCACAGAGGAGGCGGAGTTGATAGCCTCCAAGTCAAAAATTATTCAAGAACGAAGGCTGCTGGTCAGCCTGCATTAGGAAATCTGGGATAGGATCAACTGGATCAAAATGCTCACAATTGAAAACTTGCAGCTTAGGCTGGAGTTATTGGACCACAAGATGAATTACCTTGAAACCAAATGGCAGCTCGAAGCCAGCCACCTCAAAATGTTACTGCTCAGACAGCAATGGATCGCGGATTGAGGAACTTAAAACCACCTATTCCAAAGAACAATCTGAGTCAACTATGAGGGCCTTAGCCATTATTTTTGTCAGGCTTCAAACCCTAAACACCAGGCACTATCACTGACCTGGTCTGCATTTCATCTGAGGCTCTGTACGCCCTTGAACTTAAGTCCTCTGACCCTCAAGCCACAACTTGCTCCCCTAGGCCAAGGCTTAGAGAGGCTCTGTTGGGATTTTCCCTGGGATTTGTGACGGTTGAGGTCTATCCTCAGCATCACATTGCCCTGATCTTTGGTAAGACAGGGCAGGCTGTGTCTGTATGTATGGAGGAGGAGGGGCGTTGGTTCTGGCAAGGACGCCTAAGGGGCCGAAGCTTGGAGTAGGCCAAGGAGCAAGATGGGCGTCCAAGCTGGAACAAAATGGAAAACGAGAAAAATGGGTAGTTTCGAGATTTGATTTGGATTCAGATCGAGAATGGAATGAAATGGGTGCTTGGGAGTTTCGCAGTTTGATTGGGATTTGAAATGGAACTGGCGCGGAACCATTGAGTAAAGATTTCGCAATCCTGTTGTAAGGTTTACACCAAACATCTTTCAAGCTGGCTTATAAGCTTATATTATATTTTATTTTAGCTTTTAACATGTGTATATAGGGAAGGAATTGGGAGCTGGAGGCTCCTCAGTTCTGTTTCCTATCAACTTGGCTAAATATTAAATAAACAAACCTAAAATTCATATATTTATAATTTTGGTTTATTTTAAAGATATTGCCTAACTGCAGCCATGTTTGGCTTAAATCAACAAGAGTTGGACTTTGAGAGTGAGCTTGGGAGGGCTATTGCCTCCCTCTATACCTTGTCTTGGAGTCAAGGCATGTTGCTGGGGTTAAGTATACTTGCAACTGTTTTCCAGGGGGTGCTTGTCCAATCTTGTAGCGCGCGCACTAGGAGAGTAGTATCAGGAGTCCTGTCAGCCCTATGGTCTTTAACATGGATCCTGTTGCCCAACTCATTCGTGGCTCATTGGAAGGAGCCAGTGCGTTACAGGATTGGTGAAAGCTTTGTCCAGGGGAAGGATCAATACCCCCATTTGAGGGGCATATATCCCAAACAGCTCAATAGATTCGAGAATGAGAGTCAAATCTATATTATTAACAAATATACTTAAAATTGGGGCTTTGTATAAATTACTCCAAATTTGAGGAAATGTTACGTCCCCATTCCTTGAGACATGTGACCTGGGATATCACTTGACCTGGTCACGAGGGTGGCGAGATCTGAGTAATGATCAGAACAGTGGGCAATCCATAAGGCCAGGAGAAACTCTACTTGGATGGGGCCATGATGATCCTTGAGGCACGTGTCCCCACATACCCTATAAAAATACTAAATATTAGTCTAATAAACTATTTCGTTCATAGGATTTATTTTATCTTATATTTTATTAAGTTCAATTTATTCAAATGTTCATAGTCTCACCCATTGTCGCGTCTGGAGCCACCCCTGACCTTTCAGCTGATGCTAGCCCCTTGCAGTCAGCGTACTTGTTGGGTTCCCCATTGTTAGCACCGGCGAGTGCATCTGGGGGAAATCTGACAATGATATCAGTTACAATTATTTGAGCGCCTCAAGATGAGGAGATATTGGGATATAACAGGTTATTAATGGATTGCATCTAAATAAGGCAATAAGGTGATAAGGTGATGTCAACATTTAATGAATATGAATCAAATTGCCTGCATTTAGGGTGATAGAGAGCTAGAGAATAACAAGCCTAAATTGAGGAGAATTGGCAGAATAGAATAGCCCAATTTATGAGAGCGGTATCATCTGAAGCCACTGTATATAAGCGAGATGGGTGATTGAGAGAAGTTAATTTGTTCATAGCAGAGAGAGTTGAATAGCAAAAGGTCGCTGTATTTACTAAAATAAACAAAAGAGTCGTTGGGGTATTGCTCCTAACTTTTAGTATATTTTCAAGTGTGTCCAAAGGACTGACGATCCCCACGTTGTCTGTCTGTTGTTTAGTGGGTTTAAACTGTACAAATAATATGGCGGATCCTAACAATACGTCCAATTTTATAACACCTACCTTATGGCTCAAAAGACCCGTTTTGCTTTGAAAGAAGGAGCATTTTAATGGCTTTAGTTTTAATGAGGCTTGCCGTAACTTCTAGAAACCTTTCCAGAGATGATCTATGTGCTTGGTAGAGGTTTGTAAAAAAATGGTAATATTGTCAAGGTAAACTATCACACAGGAACATCTTAAATTACCTAAAAGTCCATCCATGGTGCGTTGGAAGGTAGCAGGGTCATTACATAACCCCTGTGGCATTTGAGTGGGCTTATCTTCCTTCACTTGAGATGAGGGTGCATTTTTCATGATCATCTAGTGACAAACTGACTTGCAAGTACCCACTGGCAAGATCCATAGCCAAAAATAGTGGGAACCTGACATCAAGCGTAAAGAATCATTTATATGTGGCAGTAGATAGCTATCTTTTTGTGTATAGAATTGAGGCAGCATTAATCCATGACAACACGGTGGCCACCCTCCTTCTTCCAAATTAATAAGAGCGGGGAAACCTACAGGCTTTTAGAAGGATTGAGTAACCTAGCTGATAATAGTTGCTGTAACACTAAGGCCACTTGAGCTTCTTTGACTTTAGATTTTTGGTGTTATAAATTTGGACAGCATCATTAGGATCCATTGTGTTGTTCGTACAGGTTGAACCCACTGAGCAACAGACAGATGATGTGGGATCGTCAGTCCTTCAGACACACTTGAAATATACTTAAAAATGTGAGCAATTTCCCCATTAGTTTTATTTGACTGAGGTAAGCCAACCAGGGGACGGACATTACCAAACTAAAACTAAAAATCATAATAATAAAAATAACGATTCAAACAAAATGCCCAAAAATGGATGGATTAATTGAATCATACCTAACAAAATATCCAACCAGGTGGGCAGCAAATATTGCTATCCCTTCATGGTGGATGGGAAGGGGGATTGGGGAGCTCGTCTTCAGCCGCATCCATCTCATCCCAGAGTAGGGTGCATGTTAAGGCAGATAGTAAGGGTGTGGGGGCATCGACGGTATGGGGTTCAATATCCTTGATGACTGGAACTTCCTAATAGTTGCCAGCCATCATAATGCCAACGATTTATTTTGGCCAAAGCGTCTTCAGCTTTTAAGCAGGCATCTGGTAATTTAATGAATCTGGCAATGTTGGTTTTGGCTATTTTTACTTTTGGATTCCGTGCTACTGTTACCACGTTCTGGATGGCTTCAGTGACGTTTTTGTGTAAAATTTTCCTATTGATCTTACTTTGTGTAGTAAGATCTTTGGGGATAACGGGAAGTGGAATTCCTCCTGTGAGCGCAGCCACAGATTTGGCGGCATCTTTGTGGAGTGGACGGCAATCTGTTGTGGCGGCTGCTTCTACTGCAAGCTGGTGGTCGCTGTAGAATGGTTTGGCGTTAGGTTGTGGGGCATCTTTCTGAGGCAGGAATTTTGCATCCTATTCTGTGTTACAGAGCTGCTCGACTTGCAGCGATGGTTCTTCTACTATGTTACCTGATTCGTTGATTTCATCCAATAATTCCCATGGGTTTTTGTTGAATTGTATTGGGGAATCAGCGTACAGTTGAGGTTTGTTCAATTCATTTGCAGATGCATGGGATCAAACTGGGATCCAATCCAAGGTTTGATTGGATGAGTTATTTATGGCATTGGGGCAAGATGGATAATAATTGGTGGCTGCAGGTGCAGCTGCAGCATCAGGCATTGGAGGAGGGGAAGGTAGGATCATACCCCAAGTCAGAGTTGGCGCAGGGTGGGCAGCAGATTGGTGAGCATCAGGCAAACTTTTGCCGTCAGTGGAAGTTTCTGAGTGTGGGAATTTGCATTTTTAGTGGTCTAACTTGAAACAGGATGGACAAATTGTCTGTCCGCCCTCAACGCGGGCCCAGAATGGATGGTTGGGGGAAGATGGGATGGTGGCATGAGGGGGAATTGCCAAAAAAAAATTTTAGTAAATTCAGGGCTGATTGTGGCATACGCCTGAGGCCCAGCAAGGCGTGTGGCCCCATTTGGGACCACAAATTGTAAGATGGGGTTGGTGCTGTAGGCTGCCAAACCTTCCATCAGCTCCTGGTGGAGCACTTCAGGGGGAGGTGGGTGGGCAAACCAGCGAACTGGACCACCAAGGTGGTGTCCATTAGGATCTGGGTCCGCGTTGTTGGGAGGGGAATATTATTATACATTAATGACACCGTTGCCACAGTGGCTGCATCAGCTTCACAGGGAAAGCCAAGATCAAAGTACCCCTTATAGGGGTGGAAGTCAATAAAACAGGCTGGTGTCATCACTGCCTGAGACATTTTGATAATGGCTTGGTCGTCGTAGGGGAAAAATTTCCCATATTTGACCCTAAGGCTAAAATGCATGTTGCTCTGGGGGAGAACCAGGGGGCAGCGGGGCACCGCTTGGGCTCAGGCAAGATGGGCATCGAGATCCTTGGGAGGAACGAATTGTCCCAAGGTTTGGAATGACTGGGCGAGCCAGTCTGAGCGCGTTTTCCTGTCAGATGGAAAATGGAGGGGGAGTTTCGCCACTGCCCCACGCTGGGACAGTTGGTGGGGGATCCAATGACATTGAAGCAAGACTTCAGTGTGTAATTAAGTGTTTTCTTTTAATTAACTAAATATATTGCTCAAAAAGTTATGCTGAGCAGAGAGAGATGCAATTGCCCCATTAGTTTCTTTATTTATTTTTAGTAGATATAGTGACCTTTCGCTGTCCCATTCTTTTTCTACTCTTAACAATTTAACTTCTCTCAATTTCCCATCTCACTTATATACAGTGGCTTCAGGAGATACTGCTCTCATGGCTTGGGCTATTCTATTCCTCCGATTCTCCTTGAATTTGACCTCTTATTCACTAATCCTCTATCACCCTAATTGTAGGCGATTTACTTCATATTTATTGAATGTCGACATCGCCTTATTGCCTTATATAGAGGCAATCTAATAAAAGCCTGTTATATCCCAATATCGCCTCATCTTGAGGTACTCAAGTAATTGTAACTGATACCATTTTTGGTAGATTCCGCACTAGCTGTCCCACAATTATCATCCAGTCATATTGGAATTGCAACTTTACCCCCTCCTTGACTGGATGATAGATCCTAGCGTTTGTAAGGTCAGAAGAACTTTGCATGTACTCAGTTAATGATCTGACCACTTTCAGGATCCTTGATGGTATATGCGTTAACTCCAGTTTTCTTTATAACTTTGATTGGACCAATCCAAATACTAGCCAGCTTGTGTTTCCGCCCAAATCCTTGTTGGTCATGGAATTGAACCATATTGCCTTCCTTGAATGGCGCCAGCTCACTACAACGTGCCTGATCAGCAGCCTGATTCCTGATCTTCTTGGCTAAGCTGAAGGAATATGCTTTGGTTTGCAGTTTAAACAGAATGTTTGCAAGGTTAGTCAAATAGCGGTGGGGTTCACTCTGCCAGTGTCTTCTACGCAAGAATAAAGTAACGCCGGATGAGCTGGGTGTTGGATGTATAGTAGTTGGAAGGGACTCTTCCCCTTGGCAGAATGGTAACTAATGTTATAGGCGAACATGGTAGTGGAAAGTAGAGAACTCAACAAGAAGGTCAATCTGTTACTAATTTTTGTAGTATGTTCACCAGAGTTCCATTCACCCGTTAGACCATTCCATTGGACTCAGGGTGGTATGGGGTCATCAGAACCTCGCGGATTCCCATAAGCTTGTTCAGTTTGGGTAGGATGTGCAAGGTGAAGTTGGTTACATTATCAGTGAGAATAAACTGAGGACAGCCATGTCGCTGAATAATGCATTCCATCACAAACCTAGCCATAGTAACCGCCCCAAGTCTCGTATTGCCCTCACCTTACCCACTGGGTCAAGTGGTCGATAGCCACAAGAATGTACTTACACCAGTTGGCTCCTGTTGGCAAGGGGTCAACGACATCAAGGGAAACCGTGTGCCAAGCGAAATGTGTTTTCACTAATTGATTTGATGTCATACAGAAAAATGGCTTCTCCACTTGGCACTGATAGCAACAGGAAATAGTTTCGAGAACATTGAGGCTCATATTTTCCCAATAGTATTGGGGGCGTAACAACTCCATAGTCTTACGCACTCCACCATGCCCAACTGCCTTGTGCACGCTCATAATGATTCCCAGTCATGATGAGGGGCGCGGAAAATTCACCATAGAATTTCTGATCCACTTGCACAGTTCCCCATTCCATTGGAAGGTATTTGATCACATCTCATTTAACACTTTGATCACATGGGGCAGTTCGTCATTGTATTTTTGGCTGAGCATCTTATTGTACTTCATGTCAATGAGGTCCGCCGTCACAGCAACAGTCAGCAGTCAAGATAAAAAGTCAGCGTCTTGATGCTTTACTCCTGTCCAATGGAGAATCTCAAAATCAAAAGCCTGCAACTTAAGACTCCTCCAAGCCAAACAGCCTTCATGATCTTTGAGGTTCTGCAACCAGCATAATGACGCATGATCTGTTACAACTTTAAACTTTACCCCATGCAGATAGACTCTGAATGCTTATATGCGTAGATCACTGCTAAGCACTCTCGCTCAGTCACAGTATAATTATGCTCATGACAGTTCAGACATCAACTACAGTACGCTACTGGGTGTTCCTCTCCCTCGTCATCTTTATGAGAAAGTACAGCCCCAACAATGGAGAGGGACGCATCCATCTGAATGATAAACTCCCAATGGAAGTTTGGATATTTTAACACCGATGTGCTGATCAATGATGTATGGAGTGTATCAAAAGTGGATTGATGACGTTCTGTCTAATCAAACACAACGTCCTTTTTTAACAACTTGAATAGCGCCCCCCAATACAGCTAAAATTAGGGATAAAGCACTGGTAGTAACTGACCATTCCCAAAAATACCTGTATGTTGTGCTTAAAATTGGGAGTAGTCAATTTGCTGATGGCCTCCACCTTGGCCAGCTGTGGTTTCAGCCCTTTAGAGTCTATGACAAACCCCAGGTATTCCAACTGATCTTTGAAGAAGTTACATTTTTTAGGCTTAATTTTAACAATCGCCTCATCCAGCTGGCGGAATACTGCTTCTAGGTTGTCGAGATGCTCTGAAAAGGTTTGAGAGAAAACATTAATATTGTTGAGGTATACAAGGATGCATGACAGTTTCAAGTCACCAAGGATAGTATCCATGGCTCGCTGAAATGTAGCCAGGGCATTGCACAGCCCTTGAGGCATCCGCTTTGGTTAAAAAGCCCTTTGTAGGTGATTACAGTGCATTTTACCTGTTCCGCCAGGGGTAATTCAATTTGCCAGTAACCTGATATCAAGTCCATTGCAGAAAAATAACAGGATCCCCCTAATTGGTCCAAAGCATTGTCAATTTTTGGCAAAGGGTACAAATCCTTTTTTGTAATACTGTTGAGCTTCTGGTAGTCTATTACTACACGGTTGGTGCTGTCCTTCTTTTTTACAATTATAACAGGCGAGGCCCAAGGGCTTTTGGACAGTTTAAGCATCCCTTGCTCTAGAAACTTGTCAATTTCATCAGTGACACCATCTTCCACTTCCCATGATTGGCGGATAAGAGAGACCTTATAGGAGGATGATCTCCTGTGTCTACTTGATGAACCACCCCCTGAGCACAACCTAAGTCATGATCATTAACAGCGAAAATCCCCTTATATTTCTGAAATAAAGCTATTGCTTGGTCTTTTTGCTCCTCCGATAATCCTATTAAATTACTCCATGGTAACACCATTAGTACGTTGGCAGATGTCTCAGCCAGTAAACCAAATTAATACAACAACATGAAATCATGAACCTGACAGACCTCATATATTGGAATCAGATGTAAATATGCTACAATTTGGTGTTGGCGGATTTGCATTGATTCATTCTGGAGGTTTGCTAATAAAACCTTAATCTCTCCATGTCCCAGAAGTATAATCCCTGAAGCCACATGCAGCTCAAACCATGTTTGATGATAGAGCCCAATGACTTCCCCATATAAGCCACTAGGCACTTCCACCTCTAACTCAGAGTTCACTAGGACTTGATGGCCAGAAGGTATATATATGGGCCCTGTCACTCAAAGAGGTATCCCTTGATATTTGTATATCTTCTGGAAAAGGGGCTGAGTCTTGCGCTTTAGTCAGTGATAGTGAACTGGCATCACTTCATAACTATAGGCAAGGTTAATATAGCTCATATGCACCAGATCCTTCAGTACTCCGCTAGTGGTAAAGTAAATTGGGATCCGCTGACCCAGAATGGTGAGGGTCTCCTCCATCATATTAATGACAGCCCTGAAACAGCACAGGAAAGTGGTTTTAATTAACAGGTCATAGTTTTCATTTGGCAGCACAATTTCTGGGGTTACCCTGACAATGGACCCAAAGCGCAGAGGTAGCGCACTGTAAGCCCCCTCAGAGATGGTGCTTACTGCTCCAGAAGTTCCATACACCATTTTATGGTCCAAAACAGGTTTACCATCAACTTCGCCATCAACTTAGTGGAAACTATGTTGACTGGAGCACCAGTATCTATTATAGCGTGAAATCTATTTTTTGCTACAAAAAAATCACAGTATGTACACTAAGAATAAGAAGAGTATTGACGTTTAATACGTGAACATTTACAGGCTCTCTTTTTTAAGAAAACTCATTATCCCCTCACCAACTTGGGGGTATTCTTTGACAATGGAATCTACTGGAAGGTCGACGTTTACTCCTTTCAGAGTTGGCGCATCTGTGACAGAATCAAGTTTGTCTGAGGAAGCTTGATCAAGCATTTGACAGGCATACAGCTTTAGTTGTTCGAGAGACTCTTCTTCCACCACCGCCTTGGCTTGATCTTGGGTTATTACGTTTACTCCTCCAACTGGCTGCTGATATAAAAGTCCATCATCGTACTGAGGGATTTTTGCAGGGTATACTACTATTGATTTTGGGACGTTTTAGTTGGTATCGCGGAGGTAGAGGGTCCCATCTCTACTCTGCTCCATCTTTTCCTTGATGTTATTGATATTGGTGTATGTAGTTCACACAGCAGTTATGGCAGAATTTTGCCAAATGACCAGGGCGACCACATTCATAGCAGTTAACCTCATAAGAGCCACGTCCTTTAATTATCATAAGAAGGTCCAGACTGGAAAGTTTGGGGTCATTCAGCGTAACCAGCCCCAGGTCAGTAAGCTGATTGTTGACGGTTGGAATAGCTAGCTCCTGGTCAATAACTGGGTTGGTGACGATTTTAATGGCAGCCCATTGTCACTGATTGAACTGTTGAGTATAATTTGGATGAGGATGAGGTGCAGAGTTATAGAAAGGCTGAGGATTACTAACTGGAGCTGGAGTCAGATGAGAGTATTCTCCTGAATAAGAGGGTGCAGTAGTGGCATAGTCTTCCATTCCATATTCAGTGATGGAAAGTTAGGGGATACACAACTCAAAAACTGTACAATCTTGAGCAGAGGTATGTCATCATCCATAAGTGGCGAAATGACAGTATGAAGCTCATGATATGGCTTCACCACAGAGGTCACGGCAATGCACACGTTGGCTTCTGGTAAGTATTCTGCTCCAACCAGCACATTGGCTTCCATTTTGAATAAATCAGCAAACTCCAGGAGAGTCTCATTTTGACGGAATCTGATCATAAAAAATTCTGATTTTCACTGCGACATCTTTGAAGTACCCCCAAACAGGTGAGATATGATATCATTCACGTCCTTATAGGTGACAGAGCTACTTGGGAGGTAACGGGTGACCTGATCTGCACTTCTGACATCCAAGGCAGATATCAACAACTTAGCCTTCCATCTATCAGATGCGCCTTTTGCTGCAAACTCAAACCGTTTTAAGAACCCATGAATATTCTCATTATGGTCAAATGAAACTAATTTTTTGATATTAACCTCCTCATACCGTTCACAGGGTTTTGGGCCATACTGAAGAATGGGTCAAGATCCAAAAGTGGTTTCTCAATGAGGAGCTGGATCAGCGGAAGTTGGGATGTTTGCCACTTCAGGGTTAGTGTGACCTTCTGCCATGGGTGATACTGCCATTACTTGAGAGAAGTGTCATTACGACTCATATTCATATCTGGTACTACCTTCCTGGGTGTAGTAGCTCCAACCAGCGTCATATTATTCCTTGTATGATGCCCCCTCTTGATGGTCATCCTTGTCCCAGCGAGAAAACTGAGAGGTATTGGTCAATCTTCGTTCTGTGCACTGCAGCCATTCAGTAATATTATTCAATTGGTTGTCAAGTTCTTTGTTTTGTTGTCCCAAGATTTGCACATGGCTAAACGTACTATCAAGTAGGTGCATGCAGCATCTCGTTCTTGAAGAAGTTCATCTTGGTTTTTGAGCACTGCATCTAAAGTAAGTTTTAGTTTCTCATATCCAACTAGTGCGGTTTTCCATGAAGATTCCCCAACAACACAGCTTGTGTAAGGCATGGCTGGCAACTGGAATTCTGGATTGTTAGGTTGTTGATCAATGGGCCCCCTGTAGTGAGCACCACTGTTATAAAATCGGATGGTATTGTTAGGATCCACCATATTGTTTGTACAGGTCAAACTCACTGAACAACAGACAGATGATGTGGGGATCATCAGTATTTCAGACACACTTGAAAATATACTAAAAGTAAGGAGCAATCACCCCAACGACTCTTTTTTTATTTTAATAAATACAGCGACCTTTTGCTGTTAAACTCTCTCTACTATTAACAATTTAACTTCTCTTAATTTCCCATCTTGCTTATATACAGTGGCTTCAGACAATACCGCTCTCATAGCTTGGGATATTCTATTACTCCAATTCTCCTCAAATTTGGCTTGTTATTCACTAATCTTTTATTGCCCTAATTGTAAGCGATTTACTTCATATTCATCAAATGTTGACATTACCTTATCGCCTTATCACCTTATATAGAGGCGATCCAATAAAAACCTGTTATATCCCAATATCGCCTTGTCTTGAGGCACTTAAATAAATCATAACTGATACCATTTTTGGCAGATTCCGCCCTAGCTGTCCCACAATTATCATCCAATCATATCAGAATCATGACATTTGGTATTGCCAAGATTTGAATGGAGGGTGAGCCTCAGTCTCAATTTAGTAAGTTACCCCAGACATTTTCTCATGGTCACTTGGTCCCAAGGAAAAATATCGCTGTCAGAAAATATATCTTCCAGAAACAGTGGGCTCTGCTGGTCAGCAAGCCAACCAGTAAGAAGGCTGGTCAGCCCTTGACATTTTGCCTTAGGCAATGGAGCCAGCAGTGCCAGCTGACCCCTTGGCTGTCACCCACGCCATTTGGGGATCCCTCAGCCTAAACTTCAACCAACAAGAATAAATATAATCATATAAAAAGGGAGATTAGGCAAAGAGAGATATTTATTGAAAGAAAAGCACCAGTTATTTATATTTACAAAAGGGCTACTTTGCTCATTGCTGACCTATCAGCTCATCACTGGACCTTCCGGACAACCACTTCTCTTCCGCTGTGCTTACTCTCTTTCTGGCATTGACCCTCTTGCCCCGTCCATCTTGGTGACCAAATATTAGCTTTGACTCATCCTCAGCATTCAGTCACTTGTGAGCTGTATAATTATTAAATATAAATTACTATCAAATTGGATTAAACTTAGTAAATACACACTGGAAACATACTTGGCCACTTGGTAAACTTGGGTTTTTGGCTTCTTGCTGACACATGCTTCAAATCATCATAGTCAATCATTCTTGTAATTATCTTCCTCAGGTGCTCATCAATTACTATATACGAGGCTCCAGAAATAACCTTAGCTGCCTTGAACTCAGAATTATTTGAGTTTCACTGAAATATACTAAACTAATATAAATGATCATCCTTGGTTACTAGTTTCCAGTGATCTATAAAATTAATTTGGGGAATTACCTTTCTCAGGTAATATAGGATTATTAGGTGCTGGAAACATTTTCAGCCACCTCAAACTTGGGATTGTCAGTTTCCACCAACATCAAATAATCTATTCAAATGGATCATCATCAGCCACTAGTTGCTGGTGATACTTATAATAATTCAGGACCATCAATTGGCCCCACTTAACATTAATATCCCAATCTCAGTGGAATATGGATTCAGCTCAACCCAATTTGGGGAGCAACTCACCATGCAATTGTACAAAAACCACAAAAATCAATCAATGTGCCATTCCTTTGGGATCGTCTATATCCTACCAAATACCGCTAAATCATTGGAATATCCCATCTGGTTAAATTTCTGATATTGCCATGATCCTTGAGGAGGTCTTTGACATTCTAGCGTTGTTATGGGTGAGATTTTCTCTAATTCTACTTTCAACCAGAGCTATGGTGGTAGGAGATCAAATCCTACATCTTGTAGAGAGCCAAAACAACTCACGTCAGCAATAATCTCAATTGGACATAGTTTTACATAAGCAGTATGGTCATACTGATGGACTACATGGTTTGATTCATTAGATTTTCTAATAAGATAGAGATAAATTTTCTGTAGGCAGGATCTAAAGTCCCCAGGAAGGTCAACGCTTCTTTTATTAAAGGATTTGGGTGTCCACTTAGCTCCAAAACTTGATTAGGAGGGGTGAAAATCTTGATCCCTGTATCCACAATAACTTGTGAGCCAGAGGGTATTGTAATAGGATGGGGGCATACAGAGGGATCCCATCCTCAGCATCCACAGCCTCAGTGGGTAACTTAGTTTTTCCTCCTAAGGCTTGATATTCAACTTTACAAATGGAGGATGAATATTTGAGAATGCAGGTTTGTTTTTTCAGGGCTCCTTCACTCTTGACCAGGAGTTCAATTATTAAAAGGATCTGATACCCTAATAGTGTAAGGTACTTTTCTTTATGGTTGATGATGCAGTTGAACTTAACATCAATTGGACTCCAATAAGCAACTTGTAATTATAGTTTCTAACATGATAGTGAGTGCAGTAATTAGAAGCTAACCAAATATGAGAGGTAATGCGGAATACGCCCCAATTGCCTTAGTCATCCAATTACTGGCCATCTCATATTCAGCTCAATGAATGAAGTTTAGAGCCATTTTTATTTTCTGGGTAATTTGGGAGGATATAATGTTAACCAGTGAGCCAGTTTCAATTATCTCCAAGACTTTAACCTTATAAATGACTACCTCTACACTAACCACCAAAGAACTGAACTGAGATTTAATGGTTAATTAACTTTATGAGGTACTTGTAATGAAGCAAGTAGAGAATTTTGCTGCGGCCAAGCTTGGGGCTGTCCGATGCTTTTAAAGGTTTTATCTTCCAGCGCTTGGCTTTCCATAGAGGAACTGGCCTCCAAGATTTGTCTGGTTAACTGACCAACATAAAAACAGGAAAGCTGAAAGTCTTTATTTCCTTGGATAGAAAGGGGTACGTCAATTTCTGCAGGTGCCATTAACACAAAGCATCACAAGGTGCCGGGCATAGAACTAGAGCTAGTACAAGGGTCCTGAGGCACTCAATTGTCGTCAGCATAGGGAGCCTCCTGCTCTATACTGAAGGAACTTTTGCCGACCTACGTTAAAGAATGAAACAAAATTCTACAGTATAGTTTTTTCTCTTGAAAAAAAATTGCAAGTTAATTTGGGGGTAGCCAAATTGGGAGGGGTAACTTCTAACACATGGGGCCAAGGCTTATTATTAAAATGAGAGGGCCCAGTGGGTTTGAGTAGGTTGGAAGGAATTTTCAAAGTGTCTTCTTTGATAAGGAGGAGTGGCGTCAAGTGAGATTTTACCACTTTAAGATAAAGTAGAATATTAGGCATATTTTTAAACGCCAAAAATGAGGCAGTGATAGTATCATCTAAAGTAAGACGTTTTCCAGCAACCAATTTTTGAGCCTCAAGGTAAAAACAGTGAGTGAACTCAGTGATGATTTATCCACAATTAAGGCTTATGTCCATAGAATTTTGCTTTTGGTTGAAAAAGTTAGATTTCTCCCGAATTCCTGAAGCAAGGCATTCTTAAAGTCATTCCAAGGCTGTCAATGCATCAGATGAGGTGCCATAATGTCTTGGCTATGCGACTAAGACAGTTAGTTAGGTCTTTGAACCGTTGGGTGTCAGTTGATTCCTCTATAGAACTTTCATAACAAAATAGGAAAGAGAAGATGCTCCCTTCACCTGGGACATACTTCTTTTTAATGACGGTTTGAACGTGACACTGGGGGGTTAACGGCCAAACAATGTGAACTGACACTGGGGGACGTTTTCACTTAAAGAGGAACTGCTATTGCAGGAAGATTCATAAGTGTGGAGGGCGTCCACTTGACTTTATAAGAAGTTAATATCTTCAATTATTAAGTCTACCCAATCATGGGCAGCACAAAGGGCTAATTTTGTGGCAATGAGTGGTGTTAACTGCCAAAATCACTTTAAGCTCAGTAGTTAAATCTCAAACTTTAAGTTGGTGTTGCTCAAAAGAGAATTCTTTGCTCCATCCCACTTACCACAGTGGGTAAATTCACCAAGAATTTAAAGCATTCCTGAACCATAGAGGGACCTGACGCTGAATTGTTATTGCTTATCATAATAATAGTTGCACCATGAACTTAGCTATACCTGACAGGGAGCACCAATTTTTTGGGACTAAGGGGTTTTACATCACTTGTCCTTTTATTTTTAAAGTCAGGATACCTAAAGTTCCTGGGTGCTGGATTATAAGTTTTTACTTTCCTTGGCTGGAAAATCTTCACTTATGATAAATATCCTTAGGTGGTAAATACTAACTATGTTTTTGTCCCTAATAAAATAGAGGTAAGCCAAATTATAAAAGGCAAAAAGAGAGTAAAATTTATTTGCTTAGAACATGATTATATGGGAGATCAGAAAGTTTTTCTTAGTAAATATCCAAGCGTTCCAAACTAAGATCTATACTCATTTGCCAATCATGGAGTCTGTGGCATATTGTTCACATCTGTCAAATGGGATTTGATTGCTGCATAGATCAGGTTTAATTCCTGATACTAGGGGTTTCAGGTAAGTAATATTTGATCATCCAGGTCAAGGTTTATCCCCAATATTGAAAGGCCTTGAATTTGGTTGGGGATTATCCCTAATAATGGTTTTGACTATATAAGCAGATTAGGTTTGATTACCATCACCTGACACATGTGAATCTCATATTTGGGCAAGAATCCCAACATTTATTTCTGAAGGTAGCTTGATATCAGGTAGTTTTAAAGATATTCTCAATGTCAGAGGCATCAAAGTCCACAGGGTCTGAGTTTACTATGGTATAACTCCTGGGATTACAATGGAGTCAGTTCACCAATTGCACATAGTTTTAACATATAGTGATTGCCTAATTCACATAAATTGGTTAGGCCAGTTATAAAAAATCAAGATAGTGATTTTTGAGAGCATTGAGGAACCAGTTAAGGAGCTGCTGGTTGACTTCCTCACAATGTTGATAAGTAGGATGCTTCTAGAGTCCTATATGATCCTCAAACTTGGCAATAAAATTGCTGATACTAGAGAAGTTCTGGGGTGAAGTTGATGGAACTTCTTATAGAGCTGAGAGGAAAAGATTTAAACTTCCCTTTGGCATAACCTTGTCATTATCTCCATACTTTAAAAGGCAGGTTGGCACTGTGCCATTTTTTGGGCAGGTCCAGTGAGAAGGCTGATTACTTCACACAATCATTGCTGGGAGCTGACCTCATAATCTTTTTCCCAGGCATTTTAATTTTCAAATTATTCCATGATAGGGCTGTTAAAAATTTTGAGATTCTTTTTTGCACAGGTATTCATGAAGTAGATAGTAGTAACTTGTTCCATGGGAATAGTGTTCACTAGTTCTGAAGTGTCATCTCTGGTAGATCACCACTTTGTGGTGAAGGTTTGGGAATCCTAGATTTATTATAACCTATGGTTTAGGTAACACTTCAGATTTCAAGGTTATCAGGTATTTGGGTTATCATTGGTAGACGTTTACAATGAAGTATTTGTCCTAAGACATCTTAAATGGCAGATTGGGGACAAATCTTGGTAAACAAAAGTGAGGTATAGAAGGTAGAAGAGTTTTTTTATGTTCTATTGAGAATTGGGTCAAGTTTTTGTACCTGATTGATATCAAAATATCTCAAAGGGAAAAGGATTTGGGAGCATCAAAGGGATTCAGATAAAAATGAATAAATGAGATTGAAGGGTTAAACCATGAAGGGAATATCCCTGATGGATCAACAAACTTGGCAGTTTCATAACATCATATTAAATGAAATGGTAAAATTGAAACTTATCTGATTCTGACACTGGTTACTTTTTCTAGAAATCATATATGATTTTATATCATTATATTAAGATGGTATAAATAATATTTAAAGGGACTAGATTATCTATTTATTCATCACTCTCTTTACTACTTAAATATAAAAGTTTGAAAAGTCTCAAAAATTTGATCATAATTAATTTTTAAAGCGTTAATCGAAATAAAACGAACTATAAAAAATTTAGTCTGAAAATGAGTTCATTTTAATCTTTTATTAAAACTTATGGGCTTAATCGCCAACCAAACTGCATTACAGGTTACGTTTCATACCACTTCTAAGTCTAAATGGGTTTACAATCCTTTTCTGGCCATTAGTTTGCGCCACCACTTGAGGCAATTTAAAAAATGCGGTATTGTGTCCTTCATACTTTCAGTTCAACGCCTTTAAATCCTTAAAGTATATTTTACAATGTCGGAGGCCTCTAAAGTCACAAAACTTGAGACAGTACCCTTTGATGCCCGATTTCCCAACACCAATCAAACCAAAAATTGTTGGCAAAATTATGTCGACTACCACAAATGTATTGCTGCTAAAGGCGAGGATTTCCCCCTTTGTAACCAATTTTTTAAGAAATATCGCGCTCTTTGTCCATCCCTTTGGGTAAGCTTTGTAGGGTTTTGCTTACTTACCGTTTTAAGACTGACAAATGGGATGAACAGCGTGCAGAGGGAACCTATCCATCTGATATCACTCCGTAGTGTTTAAGCTCAAGTTCTTAACACTGTTTCTTTGACATTATATTCCAGCTTACAGTTTAAAAGAATTTGTACTGTCGACTATTTTGAATATTCCTTTTAATAACTTACCTTTCTTTTCTCTTGTGCTTTATGCGCTTTTTTCAAATTTCGCTCGCTTGTTGTGTTTTTCTCATGATGCCTTTAGTTTTGGTATATTTTCTTATTGTTTTACTTTTTGGTAGCTTCTTTGATCTTAGTGTAAATATAGTGATCTATCTAATGGAATTTTTTTATAATTTGAATTTCATTGTTTTAAAAAATTCAGCCTTTATCAAGTACAAATGGGCTTTATCCGGTGATGGCTTGAGTTATCCTTAAATATAATGCATTTGCTCTTATTCTTTTTAACTATTAAGATCAAACTGGTTGATCTAGTATGTAAAAACACTTGCGAATTTTAATAAACTTTACACGTTGTATCTGCTTTTGCTTAGGGTTTCTGCTTTATGTGTTTCATTGTCTTGATTTAAAACTTTGTTTTTATTTTACTCAGTTTGATTTTTATCCAAACTAAACATTTTGATTCAAGAATAGTTTGATGGTTATAACTTAAGGCTTATTTTTTCGAATAACTGTTTTTAAAACATTTTTCTCTGCTCTCTGTGGTGTCTGTTTGTAATGGAATCTTGCGATTGATATTTAACTACCTTCTAGACTAGCTAGAGCTTTGAAATTTGGCACATTTATATAACTCTAATAATAATATAATTTTCCATTAAAAATTTAATTTCATAATCAAAATAAAAAGTTTTTATGTAACAAGTAAAAATCCTATATATTTTTGATGGTAGTTGGTATATCGTTATGGCTGAGCAGGTTGATATTCGGTTGATTCGATAGTTTCAATGGTTTTGCCAAGCACCGGGTTAGTTGCGCACACCTGTAACCTTAAGCTAAGGTGGGGTAAAAATACCATTGCAAGTTCGAAACCTGTTCTAGTTAGCACGAACATAATTTATTCCATCCCATCTTATCATTATTCAATTAATGCTATAGAGTTAAAAAAAGGAAGATTTGGGTGATTGTCATGTGGGGGTGTTCCTGCTACTGCTGAATCTTTTTAAAAAATGGTTTTGCCAAGCGGTTGGTGGATTTAGGTTGATTAATAAACTTGATAGTTTTAGTAAGCGGTTAGTGATTGGTTGATTCAATAATTGGCTTTGGTAAGTTGGTAGTTTTTGGTTGTTGGTTGATTTAAAAGTTCAAAGACGTTTTTCCCAAGCTTTGCTTGGGTTTATCTTGTTATACTTTCGGTGACTTTAACTTTATAGTTATTTTTTCTCATTTCAGAGCTTAGCGGTTCTGTCTAATTATAACTCTTTCTTCATATGAACTCATTTTTCTTGTAATCATATTTATGCAATTTCTAGGGTGAGGTTTAAATGCATCGTGTCTTTCTCTTATTGTTTTGATACGTCAATTTTGTGCTTAAAGGGTAGCATTTCATTGCATATTTTATCATAGCTAAAAGTTATTTGAACGACAAGAGTTTCAAAAATGTATGCACCGTAACGTTAAATAAAACCAAAAAATTATATCATAATTTAAATTAATCCTCAATTATTTATCTTATAGCTATAAGTTTTAAAGTAAGCTATGTTGCAAAATAAATCGAGTTTTTACCATTTTCTCGCTTGTACTGGTGGTCTATTAAAACTGGAACTTTACCTTATTGAAATTAGCTACTAAAATTGGCTTAATGCTAATAGATACTTTATCATAGCTTTAATGTTATATTCACTCGAAGCTAAACTTTTCCTTGAACTTCTGGCAGCTAGGGTTTATATAGATATCTACCAATTCTTAGCAAACTGTTAAAAAGCAGTGTTATATTATTACTTTATTGATTGTAAATAGATTTGGGGGTTGCCAGCCCAATCACTCTTTTAAAAATATAGACAGATTCTCAACCTTTTAATAGAATCTACTTGTGGCCGCGCATTGCTAAAGAAATCGAAAATGAGTTTAAGGTTTCCAATCATTTATAGTTAATATTAGTCACCCTTTTATCTCAATTTGCATCTTATACCTAAACTTGCTTAATTATCATGTAAGTTGGTAGTAAATTAAACTCATTAACCCTTTGCACTCGAGACCTTTTTCACGCGGATGAACCAGCAACTCGAGACGTTTCGCAGCATTTTTGGTGAATTTCTTACCCCTAACTTAAAATTATTACACATACAAATTAACCCTTTGCACTCAAGAGGTGACACTCACCACATGATCTGATGCCACAACTCGAAAGGTGACTCTCGCTCACCATTTGGTTTGATGCGAAAACTCGATGCGCAGCAATGATTGTTTATATTTAAGTGGTGAGCGGGAGTCACCTCTCAAGTTGCGGTATCAAATCATGTGGTGAGTAAGAGTCACCTCTTGAGTGCAAAGGGTCAACTGTTAATTAGCCTACCTTAAATTGAACCATATTCTATAGTACTTCAAAGGTATAAGCTTAATGGGTAATATCTTTACTACCATCTGGATATGTATAAGTTTTAATTTCAGCACAGCTATAACCTTGGCATATTGTAACATGCTAAAGTTAATCTGACATATAAATTAAATGGATGGATCTTTCTGGACAGATAATATCTCAACCATTGTCTTTCTTGGCTTCCACATTACCTTCCTTTCCAGTTATAAGTGATCACACTAAAATCTACACTTGAGAGTAATGTAGAATTGAAGTTTGAATTCTATTAGAGATAAAGAATTCCTAGTAAGTGGTCTTTTTTTAGTATACTATAAGCTCCTTTCTAGATAAGATGCAGTTCTAATGTTCCAGATATATATGAAAACAATATAGTTGTTTTAGTTTAAACCTTGAAAAGGCTGTAGAAATTATACTAGAGTATTGACCCACTTGTACTAGAAAAAATATGCACACTCTTTAGATGACAACAAGTAAAAGTACTATACCCTATAACTTGTAAATGCATCTCATCTCTTCCCCAAGTTACAAGCAAAAGCTTACTTACAAACCCCTTTATAATTAAGGAATATATTTCACACAATTGTATAGTGCAGGTACTACTATGCTTTAAAGCTCTTTTTCTAACTCATTATTTGCTGTAGATTCTTTGCAAGGTGATCACTAATATATGCTGTCAGTTTTTACCACATCATTATCTATGGGGAAAGAAACATAAAAAGTCCATTTCAATTTTCAAAACTATAAAAAACCATTCTGAAGTCTGAAATTAAAGTAGAACACCAGCACTTTGAGCATCATAATGAATTATTCTATATGGTCTCCATTCTCTAATGCATAGGGATATATGCTTATTTACTGCAATTCTTTATTACCTTATCTTGCTCCATACTTAAAATTAAAATAAAAAGCTTATTACCAGTCTATGCATACCTGAGCTGCGCCATCTAAGCTATTATTAACCTTTTAAGTTGACTAGTTTAATTTTAATTCCTCCTAATTCATAATTTCATATTATATACCACTTCACTCAATATAAGCTCCATTTTTCTTTTCTACTTATTCATCCTTTTCTAAACTCATAAAGAAACTATTTATCTAGCTAAAGGGTGTTTTATAGAGTCATTAAAAGTAAATAACTAAGTTAAGGTAATCATTTATAACCATAGACAAGTAAGAAAAAAATTTGCTCATATAATTTATAGGTAAGTCAATAAGTATAGTTTGCTTTTAAAATCTCTGATTGTTATTTTCTAATTTAGTTTTAGCATTTAGACTTACTAGTTTAAAGCTAATTATAAAGAAACATTAAATTTATCAATGGCAAATACAGACTTCCCAGTATCTTGATTTGCCTCATCATTAATCCTACCTTCATTACACTTTCTTGGTCCTAAATGTCATAAGTAATCCAATTAATTGTATAATGGCCCTGTCTAAGAAAAATTGCACACTTATACTATCTCTAACTAATCCAGAAACTTTAGATCATTGAGGTGCTATCTACCTTACATCTTCTGACTTAGAGTTTGTTACCTATAGTACTATATTTCCCCTCTTTAAAATTTCAACTTTATTTTGAGACTTTCTAAATTAACGCTTGTTATTAAAATATATTTTCTCATCAAATTCATTGAACGTTAAATTGCCATCTGTATTTTAAAGCTCTCTCCTATGATATCAATTAGCCAATTACGCAGCGTTACTTAAATTCATAATTTTTATATTATGCTAATTTAAGTATATTAATTTTTATATTGGTTGATAACCATCAATAAGTTTAAAAAGTATTCAAACCTATCAAAGTAGCCAAAACTTTTAGACACTTGGCCAAACCATTAAGCCTATTAAATCAACCAATCATCACCAACCACTCAGAAAACTGAAAGTGCCTATCTAATTAAATTATCGTCAATTTCTTACTAAGGCCACTGAGACTATCATATTATCAAAACAAAACCAACTTCCTAGCAAACCCAATGAACCTATCAAATTGGCCAGATCATCATTAACTTACGAAAACTCATTGTGCTTAAAATTTACGTAAATGCCAAGCCACTTGAAAAAAGCATTGAAATTATCAAAAAACTGGATAATATGAAAAAGCATAGGTAGAAATGACATACTAATTTTTGTTAAAATCTCATGTATTGTTTTTTAACCATATATATAAACTATACTTATACTATTATAAAAGACCTTTCTTTCCACTTAAATTCCCTATAAGCAATCTTGCTAATTGAGCAAATGTACCCTACTGACCCACCATGCTAGCATCTTTTATAAATGTCCTCAACAAAGTGCCTGATGCTCTAGTATGGGGCATTAATACTCCACCGCCTTGAGGTTACCACCCTATAGTAAAATGCGTTTGGACTGGTTTATTCAGTCAATCAAATGTTCTTGACTGCTTTGTTCTACCAAAAGTCTTAGCACTCCACCTCATGTGTATACACATAATTTCCCCCACCCTATGCTCATCATTTCTCAAACATATAAATTTGATTTTAAGTTAATTATATATTACTTCTTATATGCTGAAAAACCAATTATTGAGCTCATAAACACTAACTTTGCACCAGATGTCTTTATTGACTTATGCCCTTTTTAAGAGCTACTTTGGTATTTTTCCCCACTGAGGAGATGTGGCTGCATCTGTGGTGTCTTCTTTAATTTTTATAAGACAACCCATTATCACCACTTTTACTCTCCTCCTCAATGTCATCACTCTGGTGGTGTCATTTGGAATCTTTCCTTGCATGTCCCACACCAAGTCTTATATGATGAGTTGATGTCAGGGTTTTCAGTATATGGTACTAAGTCTATAACCCATTTCATCATTCCTCCAGTAAATGCACCTTGCTTCATCTTGCGCCACTGCTACCATCACTCCCCTCACCATCCCAGATTTTCCCAACTGAACTACCCATATGCTCACATTGCAGCAGCTCTGGACCATTTCCTTTGGGCCTGTGTTGACAATTGTAACGGCCAGAAAACTCCCAGTTTCCAATCATCACCTTGCCTTCATTTCAACGCCAATCGTTGATGCTAAAAGAATAGTTAATGCGAGGTTGGACATTCAAGGTAAGTTAATGCCTCATACAACTAACCAATTAGACCTCTGATCTAGGGAAACTAAAAGTGAGAAAAAAATAGTTAAGTGAGGTAGCATAACCAAGAATTAACCTCATTTTATTATCAAATAAAAAATGCCACTCTTGAGCAGATTCTAATAATTAAGCACCTTGAGCGCAACAAGTAAAAGACAGGGCAATTGAGGGAGACCAGTTCCTGAAAACCCAATTTATTTTTACATGACAAAAACCTGATATGGTGCAGCCTTCAATAAGAAAAGGTGTTAATTTTTGTGCGCCTGTACTCTGATAATTGAGTACTAAATAAATCTTCTGGTGTGTAGCTCGCTTTGAATCTCCAGTCAACTTCAAAAGTCTTTACCAACCGTGTTGGTTGAATTATTGATATTAAATAAATAAGGATGATGGGCAGTAATGGTTGAAGCCTACTACTCATTTGAGCTCTCTCAAAAGCTAAGTTAATGGTTAAGTACAACACTAAACAGTTGCTTGCACTTCCAACAATTGACGGTATCTTCTGGAATAAATAGGGCGCTTCTCCTATGTCCTTTCTCTCTTATCGCAGAGTCAACAGAAATCTTGATAGCCAATAGCTGCACCCAAAGGATATCCTATCCTTAAAATCATTATTTAAAAGCTAACTATACAACCAATATATAAGTCTTGAACTATAAAAATTTTCGCTATTTTAATCTTATCTTATTTACTCAAGATTTTGGGAATCTATAGGGGATCTGGAGACCAACTCTTCTGTTGGCGTCTCACCAAGAATTGTCAGCTTTTGCTGGTGGATTGGCCCTTTGAGGGAGCACCCATGAGGACCATCCTCATTTGCCTAGCCATAATGCACCACCAACTTGAGTTGTGACTTCTTCATAGTTGATTTAAAAAAGGTGTCCCAAAATCACCAATCAACCTCAGCGGAATACCTTATTTGGAATTGCATTCTACTTAAGTAATGTAACCTTTACCCATCAACTGCAAAACAAAAAACCTAAAGGGTTAAACCACAAGTTTTTCAGAACTGGTGTCAAGGCTTCAGAAACTAAAAATAGATTCCTGAGTCGATTGATGACAAGACCTGATTGAAAGGTATGATTAAATTATCAATTAGTTAATCTACAATCTAACCATAAAGCAAATACATTTGTTGGCAATAACCCCTAACAAAACATGACCAACATAGCGGATCAACACACAGAAGTCCAAAAAATCTCCATTTGGGATAATTTGCAGAACAATAGTTTATCATTAAAAAACAATTCCTACCACATCTACTAGAGAAAATAGTCCCTACTAGGCAAAACAGTTACATGTAATCTAATTGGCTGGGTAATATGAGCATATCAAAACCCCAAAATATCCCCCCACTTGACTAGATTGCCCAGCAAAATATAAGAAGATAAGAAAAGGATGCCATCTTGCTAGGGTCATTAATCTTCAAAAAAACTTCAGTAGAGTGGTAAGTACTGCACTCAATGAACTTGTACCCCTCTTCAGCAATGCAGCCCCTCTTCCTCATTTCTTACTCTCTGCCACCTCTATTGAGTGCGGTTCTTGTGGCATCATTCTGCACCAGAACTATGTTGGACATCTTTGCTGAAAAATGAACTGTTCAACTTGTATAAACCTCAGGATGGGTTCCCAATGGCTCAAGCCATTCAACCTGTAGCAACCCCAGGATGGGTTTCAACAACTCCTCATCATTCACAGGATCCTCTCAGTCAACTTTGCTGAGTCCTGTACTAGCACCCTTGGGACTACTCATGGTAGACCCAGTTTTAACATAAGCTGGTCCTACTGATAACTTCATCTCTTAGGGCCTCTATGGCAAATCTAGTTTCAGCCATCCTTATCCTGACAACAACTTTATCCATTTAAGCATCTGGGACTTCACCCCCAGCAGACCCAGTTTAAGCCTTAGTTGGCCTTGCCAATGATAACGGCCTTCTCCATCATATCTAATCCACATCCTAATTACTTTGGGAAGCTGGATTCACCTTTAATGCTCTTCACCATGGGCAAAAATTAAAAATGACAATATATATTATATTATTTTTTTCATTTTCTCTTTTATATTTTTCTCTTTATGATTTTTTTATTTATAATTATTTTTTCTTAAATTATTTTTCTCCTAGTCTACACTTTAAGTAATTAATATGAACTCTATTTACTATATGACCATACTCAGGTTCTTGATTGTATGGGTATCAGCCGCTGTCTTGGCAATAATTTTATATGGACCTGACTATAGGGCGTCCAACTTGTTTTTTCCTTTGAACCCATGGATGTCACAATAGTCTACCTTATTTTCCACATGGTATTCTTCTAGCAGTAGGCAATTTTTGTCATCCATTTTCTTTTCTTTGATCCTTTTCTTAGCGTTGTATCAAATACCTGAGATTTTAAAATCAACCATAATTTTAGCCATTTATGTCAGGTAGTATTTGGCCATAAAATCCCAAAAGCTGGTTTAACTTCAGAATACAAAAGAGGCGGCAATGTGG
This sequence comes from Massospora cicadina, assembly GCA_022478985.1. Taxonomy (NCBI): domain Eukaryota; kingdom Fungi; phylum Entomophthoromycota; class Entomophthoromycetes; order Entomophthorales; family Entomophthoraceae; genus Massospora; species Massospora cicadina. The sequence goes on along the minus strand of JAKSZP010007027.1, from coordinate 5,056 downwards.
ACTGTGGGAAACCAGCTTATTTTTGCTTGCTGTGCGTTCCACCAGCTGGTTTTTACAAATAATTTTAATAAAAAAGGTTAAATATAAAGTGCTAATAATAAATTGGATTTTTCAAGAGTTTTATTATATATGCAATACAATTAAAAAAAGATGATCCTTGACCTCCAATTATCAAGTATTTAAAGTAATTTCAAAGGTCAAGGGGAAATTGGGAATATGTTCAGAACAGCCTGCAAGAGTCCAAATTAGGAAATATGCAGGAATAACGTATCATAATTCAGGAACTTGCATCAAGGCAGTGGAGCAAAGGAAGAGGAATTCTGACCAGCCCAAACATAACCATGAGGTAATGTTTTTATAAACTTGAGCCAATCACCACCCAAGAAATTTCTTGCACCTTGGGGGACCCCACCAAACCTATAAAAGGGGGGTCCCCATGCAGGTGCATTGAAGGACTTCGTTGGGGTCAGGGGAGTGCCTTCTGATGATTCCCCCAAGGTCTGTGGTGAGGTCGGAGAAATCTGACCCACTGATTTTACTAGTGCCATATGGGCTTTGAACTGGTGATTCCCCAATTAACAGGGTTCTACCGAGAATTAGCCAGAGATTTTTGGCCAATTTTCTCAACTTCCTTATTTTTATTAATAAACGAATTCTTAACCACATCAGAAAATTGTAAATGGCTGACATTTCCTCTCTTTGGCTGAATTTGACCTTCAACATTCTTATTTCTAAGCTGGGAGGGCAAATGTCCAACATGGACCTTCATCCATAAAGTAATTCAAACGTCATTTTCCCCATCTTTAAATGATAACTATTGTTATAGGCAAAAGGTAACCAAAATTTAGATAGGCTCCTCAAGTGGAAGTTTTCCCTGAAACCAATATTTGTAGCATTGCAGTTAGAGTTGCATTTATTATCTGTAAGGATCCTGGCTGCACCCATAAAATTATATTTGTTGATTCACCCCTTTTGAAAAGAAGGGGGAACGTTCCAAAGTCCTTTTGTTAGAAAAAATTAACAAATCTAGGGAACACTATTGATTAGTGATGGGCTTCTGATGAGGCCCTTTATCTCATTATTAAATTATTCAAAGAGTGAAAGGGGAGGATTTTACCAGGAAATTTGATTCAGATGAAGCCTATGTCATTAAAAATGCAATAATCTGTGATGAAATCCAAGAACTTTTGGGTGGATCAGACCAATGTCCTAACAGGAACATCAGCTCAGAAATTGATCCCTCCTTGAAATTTTGTTAAGAAAATTGTGAGATACACTGGCATAAAGGAACACTGACGGAAGCAAAAAATTTGGCAACAGGAACCACAGATTGAGGCACCCAAAATGTGCAAGGTGAGTCATGATGCAAAAGTCCTGGCATTTTTAAGAAGCTTTGCGCATCCAGTTTTAAGAAATGTTACCCAGTCCCTGCCCCACACTTCCCTTCAAATATAAAAAAGCCCATTACTCTGATGATGGTAGAGCGCTGGGTTATTTAGTATTATCCTTATTAAACCTCTATTTTGCCAATTTACTTTAAACATTTTTGTAAGTTTCAACTATTATGGATATCTTCAAGGAACTGCCCAAAGCAATGAAGGGTCCACACCCTTGTATTAGATAATTATGGTGCTGTCACATTGTTTATTTCAGCTATTGACTCTATCAGCGCAGAAACCCTCAGGAGTCATACTCTTTGAGTTTTGCAAGATGCCCCAATCCAGAAAATCGACTTTTGAGAATCTCAAAGTGAACGGAACAACCAAAAGCACAACTTAATCCATCCAAACTATAAATAAAATGAAAATGACGATTTGGAAGTCACATCTCTGGGAGACTCTGTTGGGATTAAACCTGATGAAATGATTGATACCCCTCAGTATCAGTACGCACACAAAAATATCAGGAGTATGGCCTGAAAGTAAACCAAGGAGGGAAGATTGACACATCACATATTCCAATTTGTCCCAATCACTGAGAAATGGGAATAAAGATTTGGTGGACGCTACTCAAAGAAAAACGGTTGAAACTAGACCTGATGAGGCCTTCTTGACTCACGCTATCAGGTGTGTATCCAACTGATCCAGGAGCCTACCCAAATGAAAAACACAAATGGGCGGAACAATTTCCTCCTGCTGACTTTGGCAGTTCAACCCCATTTTAAAGCGTGGCTAAGATACTTCCAGTGATCAGCTTATTAGTTGGGCAAGGATGATGTTCATCAAACAATACTTTCTGCACTTGTACCTATGTGGTTCTTATTCATGTATCATCAGAATGAAAATGCCTTGCGGACTCTGGATTCTGTCATGGGTATTGGAGTACCCCTGATGGAAGCTAAGTCTTTCTTTGGAACGTCGATTGTCTGACATAATAAACCAGCCAATCAATACCACAGTCATGTCATTGGCCAAGGTTCTGATGAACTTGGACACTTTGACAGCTAAAAGAGCTTATATGGACTTATGCGCGCCCTCCTGACCTGCTGGTCATGGGTGGCGTTAACCAATTATTTAAAGAAAGTACTTCTCATTTGAGCAGTGAATTCAATTTACCCCCTCAAGTGCTCAATCGTGCAACATAACGGTGATAGGGCCCGCTTCATGTCCCTCTGATGATGTGGATTGCCAGGTGTTGGGAGTTCTGACAGAGCTTAAATTAAGAGCAACTTTAAATGAACCACTGTGGCTTCAGAGGACCAACAATCTCTGGCACTATTAGATGCCTTCGAACAGCAAGGCCAAAACCTGGGCCCGCACCCTCCTGTACCTAAATTCATACCTAGGGGAGTCGCCTACCTCACTATTTTTGATTGTTTCGTCTATGGTGGCCATATAGCCATCAATGCCGCAACTCCTGTACCAATTATTCCAACAACGGGTAATGTCCACCAATTTGGGAAATACATATTAATGTCTTCCATCAACTTGAGAGTCCCTCCAACTACCAGCGGAAACTGACATTTATGCATTCCAAGCTTCCCTCAACCAAGGAGCAGGATCATACATGGCATGATACAATAGAACCCAAACTCTGGAGGGGCGTACAAACTAGCCCCACAAATTGAGGCCCACCCTGGAATATGACCTACCAAAAAGTCAGCCACTGTAAAGCCACACGTCTGTTATACTAAAACAACCCTATTCATCCCCAAGAATGAGGTACTCGTGATAATAATAAGGAGGAAAAGGGGTAATGAACTGGATATGGAACATGATCCAATATTAGGCATGATACCTGACACTATCTCAGCAGAAACATATCAGCAAGATGTCACCCTAATACGCCAAAGGTATTTGCCATTTCCCCATACATCCCCTCAATGGCTCAGGGAGAAGAAGCATAATTATCCAATATTACACAACATGACTAGCTCTCCCCCCATCACACAGCTATCCACCTCACGGATTGAGGTACTGGGGATTTTGGTAATTCAGGTTAAGCCACTAAGACTCATGAACTTGGTCAGGGATGTATCAGACAGAGCCCCAGGCACCATATTGATACCAGTGGATCCAGAGCCCCCGCACTGTCCCCTTACCAGATGAAAACAATGGAGAAAGTTGAGGAGGATATATAACGTAATCCCATCGTTGAGGACCTTGCCATGTACATGCCCTGATGGACGCGTCAGACCCCACATCAGCCCCACTCTAATACAATCGACTGGTAGCAATGCCTTCCCAATTCTCATCCATTCACATAATTATTCCACAATTGAACCACCACAGTGGGAGTATGCGCATTAAACAGCTTCAATAAATTCAATTGTGCTTATTTCTTGTTTACCGTAGACATTACATCGGGTTCCAGAAGGGGAGTAATGAGTGAACTAGTGGACATGGGTGCGTCAGGAAATTTTTTGCCCTCAAAATGGCTTAGGAATTAGACTTGGTGGTCACTATGGAGCGCCCATTATGGGGGTTTCTAAGGTACCAATGGCCAACCTGCCTTTATGCGAGCCACTACACTTCTCAGCCCATGGACACCAGTTCCATGCCAACTTGCAGCGATTCCAGACTTACTCTACCCCAGGATCCTGGGGGTAGGATATTGGTGCTAACAGGTGTTTACAATCAACCTCAAACAAAATATGCTCACTTCCTTAACATAATACCACTCTGGAGAAATTTCCCCAGCTCCCTACATTGGCAAAATAAAACGCCATGGCAGCTATGATGGAATACTCCGCCTCAAGTGCAGTCGTTGACCTCCACGCAATGCCCTCAATATTAGTACCATCCAAAGAAACATTTGATATGACAAAGCGAAATGATTGCCACCTCACTTAAGTTCTACATTAATCTCGCCTAATGGTGGATCTCAATAAGATTAATTGCCCACAATACCCATATGGCTGCCAAGGATCAGACATTGAAGATTTGGATTGATGAAATGATGAAATGATGACCAAAGGAGGCTAATAAAGAAACCCTGCCAGTGTCATACCCATGGTGTTACCCCTAAACCCAATGGAACCTTATAACCCTGTGTGATTACAGTCACTTAAATAATATTATGGTTCCAAACCCATATCTCCTCCCACTATAGTTGCAATCTCCCAAGGTTTTGAAAATTCCAAAGTTCTCTCAAAAAAGGATCAAGTAAGTGCCTTTCACTGATTCCAAGTAAAGGAGTTACAAAAGTGGCTGATGACGATATGCACTTGCCACAGCATATACCAGTTCAGGGTCATGCCGACCAGGTTGTATATTGCTCCAATCTTTTTCCAGAGGGTCATTGACCACGCGTTGGGCGACCTCACTTTACATGCGCAGTGACATATTGATAATATTCTGGCCCATTCCCCCACACCAGATCAACACGAGAAGAAATTGGTGGAGGTGCAAATCCATCTTGAAACATGTAGGCCTGCATACAATGCCATCAAAATGTGAATTTTTCAAAGATGAGGTGCAGTTTAGGGGAAAGAGGTGCTTAAAGATGGGCATGCTATTTTTATCCCTTCAAACTGAAGTGATAAAAATATGGGTAATGATCACCACCTAGAAACAGCTTCACAGCTTTTATGGTATCTGTCACTTTTCTGAAACAA
>JAKSZP010007026.1:0-74739 GCA_022478985.1 Massospora cicadina | reverse complement strand
CTTAAAGCCTGTACAAAATAGAATCATCCACTTATCTTGGTAAAATCCCCTACTGATTGTGTATTAGCCGTTAATTTCTAATGTGAATCTTTGTTGGTACAAGTGGAAGTTGTTGTTAATAAAGTTAAAGCCTTGTTTATAATTGATACTGGATCTCTAGTTAACTTTATACCCTCCTGATTTATAATTAAGTTCAAAATGGCTCCCAACTTGATCCAATAAGCTAGGTATAGAACGGCAGGAAATCAGTCTACTAAAGCAATCAGGGCATACTCTCCTTATATCTACAGTTTGGAAAGATCATGGTTACCACCCCTGCTATTGCATTCAAAAACAATAGCTATGAATTGCTTTTGTAGTACATTAAATGCAGGAATTAAACTGCATAATCAATCACAAAGAAAAAGTACCTTCTTCTCTTAGGATACCAGACACCATTAATATTTTGATCTCCTAACCAAAAGCAAACGGTCTCAAAAAACGTGCCTGCCACTTCAAATACCCCAACTCTATCTGCAAAGTGGAGTATCAAAATTAGGGTATAAAGCTAAATTACCTTTAAAAGCAGTGGATGCCAAGTATGGTATACCTCTTTACGTCCCCATTCATTTAACATGCAGTCTATCTTTCAAGTTATTATAGATTCATTGATTAAAATCCACATTCCCTTAACCATTTTTTGGAGCTATATGGACATCCTAATCCATCTATCAAAAAGGCGTTAACCTGCCCTGAGGTTTTTTGGATCCCATTTATATAAATTTATTTCTATTTTATTAGTAAACTTACTTAATCAGCCTCTCCAAGTTCCTCAGCATCTGCTCATTGGCTAAGCCAAACTCTGCCCTATTGAAAAAATCATCAATGTAAGAAGTTTCAGTTTGCTACAGGACTTGGAAAATAATCCCTAACATACATAAATCTGGTTAAAAGTAAGATTGGGGATGACCTTACCCCCAATGAACGTCAGGATGTTGAAGACCTCCTTGAGAAATATAATGATATCTTTTCATTAGATTAGGTGATTGTGGGAAAATGTCTTGAGTAATTCACTAAGTTGAAACCCAAGAGTACCCCCATTTAAAACTTGGGACTACCAGAACTATAAGGTTGAAGAGGCTCAAGTAGCTTTGTAATTAAAACAACTACTAGAAGCTGGGCTACTTGTACCATCAAAAAGCTCTTGGGGTTTTCCACTTTTGTTAATTCATAAAAATGGTGGGAATCAAGTTGTTATGGCTTATTTGCTGAATAAATTCTATTACTCCAAATGATAGGTATCCCTTACCTTGTATAGATGACTCCTTACTTTTAGTGTCAGGATTCCAGTAATTTTCAGCATTTTACCTCACCAGTGGTATTGTCAGATCACCTTACCCCCTGAAGACTGCAAAAAATGTGCCCTTATCTCTAGCAAAAGATTTTTCAAGCCTACTCAGATGCTGCAGGGGTTATGCAATTCACCTGCCACCTTTCAAAGAGCACTGGACGGTTTATTAGGAGATTTAAAATGCTCTTGGGTATTAATCTATCTCAACAATATAACTGGTTTTTGCAAACTTTTACCACTCACCTGGCTCACCTAAGGGAGATTTTCCAGCGATTATGCCAAGCTTTTCATAAGGTTAAAACCTTCTAAATGTTCTTTTTCTAAATAAAAAAAGGATTTTTGGGCCATAAGTAAGTAGAACCGGAATATCCCCAATAAATTACTAAATTACAGCCATTTCCAAGGTGTCCCCCCTAGATCCCCTAGTAATGTACAGGTCTTTTAGGGATGGTGGAACAATATCAGCAATTTATTTCACACTTTGCTGGCACCTCAAGCCCTTAGTATATTTGTTGAATAAAGGAATACACTTCCAGTAGAAAGTGGAGCAAAAACAGGCTTTGACCTATTACATGTAGATCTCTCCCACTCTCCTGTACTTGTGCCTAATTTTGAAAAACCATTTTTACTTTTTACTGATGCTAGTAATATAGCTATTTGAGCTATATTATTCCAAAACGAACTTTGGTGATCATCCCATTGCTTATTATAGCAAAACCCTGTAAAAATCTGAACGCAACTATAGTGTTACAGTGCAAGAGTGTTTGGTGGTACTATTGGCTATTAAGCATTTCTGAAATTATTTATAAGGGAACCATTTTACAATAATTATTGACCGTTCATCATTGTGATAGTTCCAACAAATGAAAAATTCTGAGAAAGATTGGACTGATGTGATCTGATACTTAAAAACTACGTTTTTACATTATCCATCACCCAGGGCCCATACATCAAAATGTGGATTGTTTATTTAAGTTACCAATACTAACTTTAACTGATCCTGAGAAAGATTTGACTCTATAATCTTTTACCCAACCTCGTTTATGGAAAAATGAGCCATTGACTATTCCCAAAAAAATTAGCAAAAATGTCAGCAAATATTCAGGACAAGGATGGTAACCTATACAAAATTATGTCACAAAAATGGCTATCATACATTTGACCTTCAGCTTGCACAGATGTTATACTAGAAGAACATCAGCAAGTCAGCCATGGAGGAATAAAGAAAACTCATCAGTGGCTCAAGACCCAATCTTACTTGGAAGGAAATCTGTTCTCAATTCAAAATGTATTAGAGCCCTGTCTGTTATGTAGTCAGGCTGAACCTAATCCCCAACTTCAAAATCTAGAGGTTCTACCCTGTAAACCCTTCCATACTATAAGTATTGATGTTGAGGTTCACACTCTTGAGCATCTAATGGCCATTGCTTCCTCATTATGGCTATTGCTCATTTAACCAAGTGGATCAAAGCTATATCCCTACCCTCCACTTTCTCAAAAGCTGCTGCCACATTCCTTTTATAATTAAATTATTACCCAATATGGGTGCCCTAACACAATTCTCTCTGATAATGGCTAGAAATTTTGATCATCGCTGGCTAATGAGTTAACTGAATTAATGGGGTCCACTCAAGTATCTTCCACTTCTTACCATCCTGCAACCAATGGAATAGTAGAGCGTATAAACAGTACATTAACCTTAAATCTACAGAAAATAGCCCTGACTGACCTCTAGATTGGCTGCAATATCTACATAGTGCAACTCTTGCCTATCAAATAAGTTATCATCAGATTATCAAGATGGTTCCCTTCTAAGCTCTGTATGTAAGGAATCTTCAAATGCCCTCTAAAGTGCAAACCATGTTAGATAAAGCCTCCCCTGAAGCCTCTGAAGTTACTATGAGAAGTATCACTAATGCAATCATCTGACTTCAAGCCTTGGCTTCCAGAAAAATTGTCTGTTACCACTACTATAGAAACTAATTGGTTTAACAATATTCATGCTTTACTGCATATCTTCCAACTTGGTGATCTAGTCATTTTCTATCACCATCAACCCAGTGAGTGCAATAATAAATTATGGACCAATTGGTCAGGACCCTACCAAGTTATTTATAAAATGAGAAAAAGAACACTTTATTATAGAAGTTGAGCAGGGGAGTGTAATAAACTGAGTACACAGTCTATTTCTCTGGCCCTTCATCCCCTACGCCAAGATCTAGAATGGGGCATTATTGATACTCTAGCTAAAATCAAAGAGTTGAGTAAATCTGATGTTGGGATTTAAACCCAATCTAAAGGTTTGATTGATACTTCTGTCTGGGGATGATTCCCAATCAATTTATCTAAGCCCCAATATTAGGGTCCAAACATAATCTAAAGGGTGATCAAAAACTGTTCAACAGAAGTAACCAGAATATTGTAGAATCCCTAATTTCAATTTAGTTTAGATCTCATCTTGAATGCATTTGAGATTTTTTCAAAAATAATCCACTGATCTTCTATATAATTTTGTTGGAAAATAAATAAAGTATAAGCTCTATTTTACCAATTATTTTGGGTACTGCTAATTAATTAGCAAAATATATAAGGATACACCAATTGAGGATTGATTTCATTTATTTAAAGACTTTTTTTATTATGTTAAAGTACAACTTGGTGTCCTTTGCCTGGGGCTTTGATTGCCCTGTTCTCAATTGGATAGTTGGATTAATCCCCCTCATCCTGAAAAACTGTGCAATCATAGCTGATCTAGCTTCAAGTTTTCCTTTACCAGTAACATATATGGGCATTGCACTCAGCAATTGTGGTTAAGCAATTAAACCATAAGTGTCCCATTATAGAAGTTCTGGTCTTAACAATTAGAATGTTCTCTAATCATACAGCGCAGATCTCAGAATTCAAGCACTTATTTCTGGGGTTCTAAAAAGCCTTACACTTGGCTTTCCCCCTAGATTAATTATCTGACGCAACAAAGCAACAAATAGATTAAATCTCTATTAGTAAATAAGCCCATAAATGCTAGAACTTTAGCTACCAATGGTAATTGCTGACCATTCCTGTTGGCAATTCTAGTCAATTAGTGGCATCCAATCCTGGGCTTTGAATTTTCAGCTGAAACATCCATTTCTATCATTCCCTCTTGCCTTTGTCTCAATTTTCTCAAAATAAAAGTTTAAAGTTCTTAAAAAACCTAGCAGTGCGGTTCCAGCTACCACTCTGATTTGAGTTTTGTTTGAGATAAGGTTTAAACCAGCAATGGCTAGAAAAACTTAGTGTGGTATTTTACAAGGTTAGCCTGACTAATTTATTTTTAATTATACAATTTATCAAATCACGGCTTACCTTGGTTAGATAAAACTTTATATTTATTCAGATATTGCTATCTGTTATAAATATTGCTTGGCATATCAGAGGGTCAGTGTTAAAATTTATAGGGTTCTTGATTATTCTTGGCTGATACCCCTAAATTAATTATCTGCACAGGTTCATCATTGTGCAATTCTTCACTTTGTTTTATAATGCAATATATTAGTTTGATAATAGTATGGATATTATTATCTATAGTTGAGTAAAGTACTAGAATTAGGCCTAACTCTTAACCGTTATTTTGTATCAAAATACTTAGGATGTCTTCAATAGGTATTTGTTCCCTGGTACCACCTAACTCAATCCACACTCAGATCCTTGTTTACGGTTTCTCTCTGATGACACACAGTCAGCAGCAATCCCCAATTTGATTCATCTTCTCTTCTCTGGATCCCCACTCAGATCCTTACTCTTTATCCTATAGATTCTCCCAATTATAGCACACAGTTATATTTTCTTGAGAAATAATAGAACTTGAAATGGATCCTGATAAAGTATATTAAGATAATACTCTGATAATTAGTTTGTTGACTAATCTGGTAATTAGTGTATTTTTATTAGTGAATTCTTAGGGGAATTTATAGTGAGAATTTGGCACCCAACCCTCAGTTAGCACCTCCTCAATGAAATGGCAGCCATTGCTATTTAATTACCCATCCTCATCTCATCAGTGATTGTCTTCCCTTTACTGGCTAGGATTCCATCATTGGACATCCTTGAGACCTAAAATGGAAATATCAGAAAACATGTTCCTAATATTTTCCTCTTGATCCCAGTGAACCAACCATATTTGGCAAGCAATCTGCTTAGGTAATGGGACTTAATATCCATTAAGGCAGGTTATGAACAACTGATCAATATGCTAGTTGCAGATATCATCACTCACCTTGCAACTTGATCCTTAAATTTCCAATCTGTCAGTGATGAAACCAGACAAAATATAATCAGTACACCTGATAGTTAATCATCAATAAACTATCAGATGCCCCTATTTTGTCAGCAACTTTGCCCAATGAGATCTTAAGCATTCATCCAGATTGATCCCTAACAGATCTGATCCAGGAAAATAACCTAAAATACCCCAAAAATTGTTACCCCAAAATCAGGGTCAACTGATATCTAATTCACTTCACTTTAGGGAATTATCCCCTAGCAATCCCTGATAATCTAGTCAGCTGGGAATATGGGCAAAAATCCCAACACATCCCCCCTCTTGCCTAGATTTCCAGTGAGAAATTTATCAGGGCAGGAAATCACCACTTTGGACACTTGGTCAAATACTATATTTGTTCAAGAAGAGTATAATCAATCAGTACTCAATGCTGCTCAGGATGACCTTTGGCATGCAGTTCTTTACTTCTTCCTCCTCGCTACTTCCTACTCAGAGTGCAGTCCCCACAACCTTCTTTCATGTCAGGCTGATCGATTTACTCATGATGATTTTAATTCTGGGATCCAGTTTTCACCCATCAGGGCATATGACCCACTGTCATATTCAGGATTCTTAATCAAGCATCCTCAATTTCCTGATTTTCTCCTCATCCTTAACAGGAGGTTATTGCTTTCAATGTTCATTTTATAGCACAATTAAGATTGCTCATTTATGTTCACCCTTGTTGTTTTCTTGTAATAACCTCTTGGCTCATAGCATTCTTAATTCTTCTATAGAGCTTATCCCATTAATTTTGAGATTAATTTCTCCAAAATTAGAGCTTAATTGATTTTAGAGTGTAAAATGTTGACTATCATATAAGTTCAACATCCCCCTTCTCATCCAGCTCATATGTCAAATTCTGAGTCTTGGTACCAACAGCTGCTCAATAGCTTGTCTGATAAAGACCTTTGGCTCTTCCAGCTGATGAGTTGATCTGTGCGCTGGAACCTCTTCTATGGTCCTTCCAGGACTCATACTCCCAGTCAAGTACCCATAGTCAGTTCTTCCATAGAATTACCAGAAACAGTAACCAACTTTGATGAAACCAGGTTAGCAATTGTCTCAAATGACTTGCAACCAATCCTTCCTCTATTGTCAATTCCTGAATTAGTTTTTGAAACTCTCCTCAATTTGGCTCTATTTTCAGATACTTCTACCATCACCATTGAACCTCCTGAAGCAATGCCCTCCAATCTCAAATTTTTGTTCCTCACTGTATTGGACTTGCTTCTGGAGTTTCTCTTCTGACTTGGTCAATATTACAAGCCAGCTGTTTTGGACACCAAACTAGCCATTGGAAACAGCATACATTTTAAACTCCTATATGCAGAATTAAGTGCCCAGGTCACTGAGGCTTTGTCCATAGCTCTGAACTCTTCCAATCTTTAAAACATCCTAGATTGAGATGTTTCAGCCTATGCTCTTTGCTTTGCTGGCCAAGTTCTTTGAAGTTGGGCCACAAAGATTCCAGCATCTTCTGGCTTCCATTGCTCATTCTGCTTTAGCTTCTGAAAAGCTCATAATTGTCTCCTGTAAGATGCCATTCACTTCTTACATGACTATCTCATTTCTGGTGTGTCTCATTGGTATCTTCCACTGATAGCCTTAAAAGGATACATGATTTGGCAACCCCCACCTAGTATCCCTTGCTTGATGCTGGCCCATATGTCCATTGTTCTTGATGAAGCCTGTCAGCAAGTTCTCAAGACCAATCTTCCAGCTTTGATACCATATTGGGATTATTTGGGGTTAATTGCTGACTGCCTCTTCTTGTAGTGTTGCTTCCCTCCCCACTCTGGGGTATCACGTTTGACATCTTCTGACAGTTCTACTTTTCTTCCCCTAGCCACTTTCTCACAGGGATCTGCATCCACTCAACAAATTTGGTTTTTAGTAGATCTATCCCTCATTAGCGTCCAATCTCACATAGATTTTGATGGGTTACTTACTCCTACTACAATCCATCTTCCATCCCCCAAGAGGTGACATAGGCAGAATCATCCCTGAATTGAGGATAACCAATAAAAAATAAAATTAATAAAAATGTATCATTTTTTCTATGATTTTTTTAATGATTTTTTCACCAATATTTTTTCAATCTTTTATTTTTTTTCTATTTTTTCTATGGTACTTGACCTTTTTTGTTCATCAGTCCATCTTTTTATTTTATTCCCCCAAACTGGATCCTAAATATACTTAGACCTACCAATTTCTATGGTTTAAAGGTCTTTCTTTTTAAGACTTAACCATCTAGTTTGGTTCAGTGGTCATTTTTTCAGACATAACCAAATTATTAGGACCTAACCAACTTAATGGTTTAGTGGTCCTTCAGGAACTCTTTTTGTATTATTTTTTCATCAATTTATTGCTTTAAATAAAAAGCATGGACTTGATTTACTATCCTTCCATCCAAGTGGTTCTTGATGGATTAGGCATCCATCACCATCTTGGCAATAATCCGAATGGACCTGACCACAATGCATTCAACTTGTTTTTTCTCCCAAAACCATTTATTATTGCAATAGGTAACTCTTTTGTATATTTGGTATTTTAATACGGCCAGTCAGTTCTTATTGTCCATTATTTTTGCTCAAATCCTTTTATTCAAAGTCATATTGAATGAGTGCAATTTCACTTTGATTGTGATATTCATCAATTGGTTCAGGTACTGCTCAGCACTCATCCCCAATGTTGGTTCCACCACCAAATATAAAATCAGCAGCAACGCATCCTTTCTCCCATATAGCAACTCAAACGGAGTTTTTCCCGTCACCATATGATGACTGATATTGTAGGGGAGCATCACCAAACTCAGGTACATTCCCCACATGGAAGTTCTTCCTGTGACCAGCTTTTTCAGCGTTATAACCAGCATCTCATTAACTCGTTCTACAAGTCTGTTAATCTCTACAGGTAGGGTACAGACACAACTCCTCAGATCCTCATTATTTCATTTAATTTTGGGATCACATGAGACATGAAATTTTTCCCATTGTCGCTCAGTAGGACCTGCAGGCATCCATGTCCGCATACTACTTTCTATATGATGAACTTCACAGTTCTGATAGTGTCTACTTTCACCAGGTCCTTTGTCTTGACCCATCTTATCAGATGATCAATTGCAACTATCATGTACTTGACTCCCCCTGTGCTCATCATCAGCAGCCCCATCACGTTGATGGACACCATATTTTAAGTAAATTCATGGTAGACCAGTTGGTATCCAGTTGTATTCTTATGTGGCTTGTGCAACTGGCACTCCACACAGCAAGCCAGATAGCCCACAACATCGTAGATGATGAACTCCCAGTAGTATTGGCAAATATGGCAGTCATCTTTCTCAGGCCTCTGTGCCTGACAACCTTATGAGAGGCATGAACAATAGCCACTTGTTCTGATGGCTTGGTAATAGTAATTGCTTCCCATTGATCATCTTAAAAACTTGTCTATCCATGGTCTCAGTGTTTTCCATCACTTTTTGAAGTGCACCTTGGATTTCTCAGGGCTCATTACCAATTTCCCCATTGACCATTCTCTAGAATAACTCATCCGCCTTCTGGTATACCATCTGGATCATTGGTAACCACAATAAGCCATCCGCATTCTGATGAGAAGCCCCCACTTGGTGGACTATCTCATAATGATAAGCCAGTAACTTTAGTGCCCATTGGGCCAGTCATCCTTCTGGTTCTTGTAAATTGTGCAGCCAATGCAACAAGGAGTGGTCTGTCACCACCTTGAAGTGCGTTCCATGGATGCATACCCAAATCTGTTTATAGGCATAAATGACCATAAGGCATCATTCTCAGTTACAGTGTAATTCCTCTAAGCAACTGAGAGTGTCTGGCTTACATGCACCACCAGATGTTCGTCCCCAAGTTCATCTACTTGGCTCAATATGACACTGATCACCATCAACAAAGCTTTAGTTTGTATTATAAATTATCAATCAAAATTTGGATAATTCAAAATTGGAGAATCTATAAAGTACTGGTGTAACTTATTGAAGGATTTCTGGGATTCTTCATTCCAAAAAAATCCTTTCTTTGGGCTCTTCAATAGATGGAAGAGGAGCTCAGCAATTATTGCAAAATCCTGAATAAATCTTCTATAGTATCTGATCATTCCAAGGAGCACTTGGATATCTTAGACTCTCTTTGGCACAGCCATTTGCTCTATAGCTTTGATCTTCTGGTCTTTCAGCTGCAGTCCATTAGAGTTGATCACAAATCCCAGAATTTCCAACTCTTTTTTGAAGAAGTGACACTTTCTTGGCTTAATCTTCAGGTTGGCCGTGGATAGTCTCTTAAACACTTCCTCCAAGTGGTGCAAATGGTCAGTAAATGTCCTACTGAACAAATTATATCATCCAAGTACACCAGGATGCATTACAACTTCAAGCCATTTAGTATTGCATCCATGGCCCTCTGGAACGTTGCAGGCACATTGCACAGACCCTGGGGCATCCTTGTAAGTTGATAAAGCCCCTGCGCGGTGATAATTGCGCATTTTTCTTGTTCTTCTCTTAGAAAATTGATTTGCCAATATCCCAATATTAGATCCATTGTGGAGAAATACTTTGCTTCTCCCAATTGATCTAGCACATCATCAATTCTTAGTAGGGGGTACAGATTTTCTTTGTAATCTTGTTCATCTTTTAATAATCAATCACCCCCAATTAGAGCCATCCTTCTTCTTCACAATAAGAATCAGACTCACCTAGGGACTTGATGGCAGAATTAGAAGCCCATGCTTCACTATTTTGCTGAATTCTTCCACCACTACCGCTTCAGCTTCCTTCAACCATCAAATCAGTCTCATCCTGATCATAAAAGTTTTCCCTGGTATTGACCTTGAGGATCACATCTCTCACACATCCTAAATTGTGATCATGCTAGGTGAATACTTCCCAATACTTGTCAAACAATTTAAGCACCTCCTCCTGCTGTCCTTCTGTCAGATCAGCAAGTTGCTCTTGATCAACCAATATATTGGTACTCTTAGTTACCCCAGCTGGTAATCCTATTTCTTTGAGGGTCCCAAAATTGTGGAATTTTCTCAGTTCAGCTGTCAGGATTAGATGAACAAACGTGATGATCTGATTCTTCTCAATATCATCAGTCTTTTACTTAAATTTACAAAGAGAACTCGAATTTCTCCATAGCCCAGCATTATTATTCCAGGAGCCACCCAAGGCTCTACTTTGGACTTCTTCCAGGGGCTTCCAATCTTCCCATACAGTAGTTCTGGTATCTCTAATGTCAACCTCATGTCAACTATTATCTTTAATCCCAGCGGTATGGTTCTCACATTCTTGAACCTCAGTGGAATTCCCAATTTTCTAGGATTTCTGTTGGCATCTCTCATTTCTTTCAGCCAACTAGTTGGTATCAAATCAGGACAATTCTAACATTGTATATAAGGTTGATGAAGTTATTTCTACTACTCAGGAGAGCTTCCCCATCCTTCTGATAGACCAATGGTATTGTCTGACTTAATATGGTCAATGTATTATCCTCAAAGTTGCATTTAACTCTGTACTTTTATAGAAATTCTATACCAATTAGAATATTATAGTTTTGGTTAGCCAAAACTATCACTGGAGCAGATACCACCAGGGATCCAAATTAAAGTGGTAGAGCACTATACGCTTCAAATGAGATGGTGGTATTCATCTCAGCTGTCCCATACACTTTCTTGTTCCAAATTGGGTGAGGTCTTCATCCTCTTTATCAACTTGGTTGAGACTATATTAATGGGTGCTCCACTGTCAACGATTGTCTCACCCATACTTGATTCACTATTATAGCTATAAACGTACACTCAGAGTATTGTAAAGTAGTATTTACTGAGTGTATAGTGGCGCTATTAGCTGAATCAGGGTGTGAATTATTTGCACTAATAAACCAGGAAATGATTTCTTGATTACTCTGAGGGGGATTGACAGGTTTGCCTCACCTAATCAACCTTTGGTCAATTCTTTAGGATTATCTATGGCTTGAATATTGTCCGCCAGTTGTCAGGCATATGGCTGAGCAATTTTTTTAATTATCTCTTGGTCAATCCCCTTTGCCCCAGATCTTGTTACCACATTAACATCCAAATTAACAACTTGATATAGCTGATCCTGCACGTCTTCATCCACAAACAGATCACTGATGTCAATTTTATTATATATAATATGGGAGGAAAATGTTTTTATGCAGCTCTAGGCTGTTCCCCATCTAGGTCATGGGCCCTTTTCCCAACTCCTTTGCAGTTGCAGACTCTTTTGCTTGGACCACGTTAATTTGATCTTTGGGTTTCTTGCAGTGCACAGAAAAATGTCCTTTTCCTCCACACTAGTAACAGACTTTCTCCTTCTTATTAATCCGTTTAAAGTCTTCAGGCTTATTTATCAGCATGGTTTGGTTATTTATCTCCTTAGCGCCCTCATTCCTCTTTATGGGATTTGAACTTTGTACTGGATTCAATTTGAAATTTCTATTCAGGGCATTGAAGGTAGCTCCCAATATTTTCTGATTGTCCACCATCTGAGAGGTGGTAATTTATGTCACACACATGTAAGACATCATTTAATGCAAATCAAGGTAGGGCTGAAGGGCCACTTGTAGTGCAATTTGGGCATTGAAGTCATCCAGCACTTTTGCTCCAACCAAGGTTTGTGATTCCTGATAGAAACAATTGGCAAATCTTGATAAGGATTCATCTTTATGGAATTGAATGCCCATAAACTCTTGTTTGCACTTTGACATGTGCATCAAGCTTCCAAATTCCTTCATAGTGGCTGCTGGCCTCTTCATATAAATAGCTGCCCCCCTCTAGATTGAGAAAAACTAGGTTTTGACAATTGGTATCTAGGCAATTTATCACCGTCAATGCCTTTTGATAATCGCCATATCCATACATTATCATATTGACCAATCAAAAATCTAAGGGGAATTATCCTAATGGAAAATTGACAATTTCTATGTTGCTTTGTTTTCTCTGAGGTTTTTCTAACCACCTCTCTTGGTTAGATACTCAGCTCACTTGGGGAGTAACTTTGGGCTCATCTCTGAAATATCTGTAAAAGTGGATGGAATGTTTTTTGAGGTAGTCATCTTTTCAACTATGATCTGAGGATTTCTTTCTTCAGCATCAGTCGCTGCATATGGCTCACATTCACATTTGTGAGTCTTCAACTCCTCAACCTACTTAATCAGCTGCTCAATATCTGTGCTGAATGCTCTTGTATAACCATGACCCGCTTCATGCTTATTTTCAGTAATAAGACTTTTTGAACTAAGTCCCCTTCTTTCTTCTTTAATGATTTTACTTTTCCAAGTAACTTAATTCCAAAACTTGCAACGTTATTGACCCCTTTCTCTATCTTGGTGACTCTCTCCTCCAAGGCAATGAATTCTTGATGATCGCTGAGTTCAGGGATTCTGGTTAATGGTTGCCAACTAAAATCCAGAGTTTTCTTATTTCATCTTTATATGACATCACAATCTAGTATCTTCTACTCAACTATACCCCTGTAGTGAGCACCAATTGTTAAAATACTAGAGTTCTTGATTATTCTCAGCTGATAACCTCTAAATTAAGTAACTGCACAGGTTCATCATCATGCAATTCTCTGTGTTGTTTGATAGTGAAATATCTTTTGATAATAGTATGGAGACAATTATCTATAGTTGAATAAAGTACTAGAATTAGGCCCAACGCTTGGCCAGTTTTTCCTCTCAAAATACTTAGAATATCTTCAATAGATATTTGTTACCTGGTACTATCTAACTTAATCTACATTCAGATCCTTGTTTACAGTTTCTCTCTGATAACACACAGTCAGCAGCAATCCCCAATTTGATTCATCTTCTCTTCTCTGGATCCCCACTCAGATCCTTACTCTTTATCCTATAGATTCTCCCAATTATAGCACACAGTTATATTTTCTTGAGAAATAATAGAACTTGAAATGGATTCTGATAAAGTATATTAAGATAATACTCTGATAATTAGTTTGTTGACTAATCTGGTAATTAGTGTATTTTTATTAGTGAATTCTTAGGGGAATTTATAGTGGGAATTTGGCACCCAACCCTCAGTTAGCACCTCCTCAATGAAATGGCAGCCATTGCTATTTAATCACCCATCATCATCTCATCAGTGATTGTCTTCCCTTTACTGGCTAGGATTCCATCATTGGACATCCTTGAGACCTAAAATGGAAATATCAGAAAACATGTTCCTAATATTTTCCTCTTGATCCCAGTGAACCAACCATATTTGGCAAGCAATCTGCTTAGGTAATGGGACTTAATATCCATTAAGGCAGGTTATGAACAACTGATCAATTTGCTAGTTTCAGATATCATCACTCACCTTGCAACTTGATCCTTAAATTTCCAATCTGTCAGTGATGAAACCAGACAAAATATAATCAGTACACCTGATAGTTAATCATCAATAAACTATCAGATGCCCCTATTTTGTCAGCAACTTTGCCCAATGAGATCTTAAGCATTCATCCAGATTGATCCCTAACAGATCTGATCCAGGAAAATAACCTAAAATCCCCCAAAAATTGTTACCCCAAAATCAGGGTCAACTGATATCTAATTCACTTCACTTTAGGGAATTATCCCCTAGCAATCTCTGATAATCTAGTCAGCTGGGAATATGGGCAAAAATCCCAACAGTCAGTATAATAATTTAACAATATACTAAATTGACATTCTAAATTATTAAATTAAATAACTTTTAATAGTCCTTAGTATCTTAAATGTGATTGAGGCAGGTTAACCCTGGGACAAATATACCACACCAAGTTTTTTATAGCCAGTACAGGTTTCAAACATGCGTTGAACAAAACCTGAACTAGAGCGGAAGCAGGAATTACCCTGCCAGGCTAACCACCTCTAGTTTTTGATATTTTGTTGAATATAAATACCTGATTTAAGTGTATAATAATGAATTTTTACATAATAACTTTGATTTTCACTTATCATTATTAAAAAATTGAAACCCCTTTCATATAATATTTGTTATGAGCATGTAAATTTTTATTAAATTTGGTCAATAGATTTTGAGATTACTATGGACAAACATATTCTTTTAAAAATATATTAAATAAACGTTTGATAGACAATTAATTTATAAAAACAACAGTTAATTGGTATATCATTTCCAATCTGGGGAACAGGTGTTGATTGTGAAGATTAAGTTAAATTTATAATCTTGGGTAATACTTGTTTGGAGCTGATTTAAGTTTTTTCATCCACTCTAAGAATGTGAGTTTAAAAGATATAATAGTAGTGCAAAAAAATTTACAATATTTTTATTTATTTTTTCATATTGTTTCAAATAAAGTGGAAAAACTTCTTCTGGGTACCTGCTATAAGTGCACAAAATTTCATTAAAATTAGTTTGGTAGTTTCTGTGACTAATATGGACAAACTAGATCCCTTAGAAGTTTATTTATGTAAATAGATTATGATTATATTATAATCTCTAAAGTTTATAATCTTCTAATAGTTTTTTGTACATTGATTGATCACTTTTAAAATCTATAACCTAAATAAAAATACTAAATTCAAGTATTTTTAACTTAATACTAACTAGTGGAGTTATACAGCAAGACTCAGATTTATTTATTATATGCTGATTTGAACTGATTAATTTAGGTTCTATATTATAGATAATATGAATTTGTTTAATCATTACATTGAACATATCAAACTGATTAATCACCAACCACTTACCCAATAAGTTGAATCTATCAAATCAATCAAAAAACACTAATCACTTAGCCAAACTCAAACAAATTTATCAAATTACTCTAATATCATCAAACTACTTGACAAAGCTAAAGAACCTATTGGATCAACCAAAACTTATCAACCACTTGGCTAAAACCAATTGAATGTAAGAAACAACCAAATTTCACCAAAACTTTGCCAAATAAAATTAAGCTTGATTAATTTAACCAAAATTCACCAACACTTGGCTAAATCCAATTTAAATATTAAATCAATAATTTACCACCAACCACTTACCTAAAACTATTGGATCTATCAAATTGACCAAAAAGCACTGACCACTCAGCTAATTAAACTAGACATATCAGATTAATCAAATACTATCAAACTGCTAACCAAAACATCTCAATATTTAAAGAATATCATGTGTATATATGTGATATCATCTTTTGATTACTGAATCAAATATAATCTAACTTGGCACAGATATTTTATAAACTAGGGGAAATAACTTAAACAGGTATTTAAAATCCTTAATAACAAAATCAAAATAAAGTAGTTATTTTTAAAAATGAATGGATGATAAATAGTTAAGCTAACATATCCTTTTAGGTAGAGGACAATTATACCTGTGTTGGCATTGCCTACCAATACCCCAAACTGAAATAGCAAATAGCAAGGTGGTCTATGGAGCTCCTGCCCTATCAGAGTGCTGCATGTGGAGGTTTTCCAGGTTTTATCCTCCTTTCCCATTAATTCAAATCCCCTATTAATTGGTGCGGTATCATCCCCAAGATTGGCCCACATCAAAAAATTTTAAAATATATAATATATAAGCTAATAAGATAACATATCCTAAGGTATAAGTACTTAAATTGAACTCGATTGAAAACTACTCAAAAATGCAGAACTTACCATCTTATTGTCCAAAGCAAAACCAAAGTACATGCAGATACATAATAATTTTATATACATTTGACAACTACGTTGGCACATCATTTTTTTAGTTTTACTTACAATTGCAATATCAGTTTTGATTATATAAATAGTTTAAATGATAAAAAGTGATTAAATAAAAGTGTTTGTGCTAGGATTTGAACAACTGGCCTTTATAAAATTTAAAAAATAGCCAAAAGCTGAGCCGATTATGCTAGAAGAGGTATTTTTAAAATCAACTGGGTTTTTGATTCAAAGTTTTGATCTAGGTTAACTTGGTAATTGGCCAAATGACCACTAACCACTTAAAACCATTTAAAATATCAAATCAAACAAATTTAAACTGCTCAGCTGTAACAATATAGCGAATACTATTAAGAACATATAGGGCTTTCACTTCTTGCATATAAAACTTTTTATTTTACTATGAAAATAATAATTTTCAAAATTTATAAACCTTCGAGGGCATGCACACAGCAACTCACCAAAGTTTCATTACAATTGGATGAATGGTATAGGAACACATACGGGACAAACAAAGAAACAAACATACATTCATTTTTATATAAATACTAGCGGAGTTACCCGTGCTTCGCTACGGCTTCTTTAGAATTTCAGGTGATTCGAATTGATTAATTTCGATTTTATACATAGTTAAGCAATAACTACTCGCCCAAATCTAATTGCTCAATCGAAGCAACCAAAACCACCAACCACTCAGCTAAAACGAACTGAACTTATCAAATCAACCAATTACTAATCACCCCCAAAGCTAAATTGTATCTTGTCGATTTGACCAAAAACCATCACCCACTCGGCCAAGGAAAATAAATATATCAAATCAATCAAATTCTGAATTATTTTAGTTTTTATATTAAATTTTATTCGAGGTGGGCCGAACTGGGGACGATACCGCACCGATTAGGGAAGTGAAGAAAATGGGAAAGGAGAATAAAGCCCGGAAAACCTCCATGCGCAGCGTATGATAGGCCAGGAACTTTATGGACCGCCTTTGCTATTCGCTATCTCGGTTCGGGGCATTGGTGCGCAAAACCAACACAGTCAAAATCGTCCCCTACCCAAAGTCCATTACCGGGATCGAACTCGGGAGGTATTTTAGTTTTTATATTGGTAGATAGCTATCAATAAGTTCAGAAACAATTAAACCTATAAAAAATTCCAACCTCCAACCAATTAGCTAAAATCAATAAAGCCTACCAAACTAACTAAGCCATCAATCACTTACCTGAAACTATTGAGCCTATCGAATCAACCAAAAAATAAACCACTACTCAGCAAAAACCAATTACGGAACTTACAACAGCCAAAAACTACCAACCCTTATCAAAAACCTATGAAAAAATCGAATTAAATGATTATGAAAATACCCAGCCAAATTGCTATATAATTGTATTAGAAATATATGTTCTAGATCTTAAATAGAACTGATATTTAAATTTATATGATTATTTTAAATAATCACATATTAGCATTCCGTTCCCAAACTTTATAGAATACTTGTGCCAAGTTTGGTGATTTTTTTGGTTATTTGCTCGAGATAATGCATCCGGTATAAATAAATAAACAGAATGATAGTTCTGTAAAGAAAAATTTGGCTAATTCTTGTTGATACCCAGTTTAGCACAGATTTGTTTTTGGGCTTTAAGTTTACCTGATGATCCTAATCAATTCTTTTTTATTTGTAGATGGTTATCGATAATATTAAAAAATCAAATTATATTGAATCAATATAAAATTACCAACCATTCAGCCATACCCAATTAAATCTATCGAATTAGCTAAGCCACTTGACGCACCAATGCCCCGAACCGAGATAGCGAATAGCAAAGGCGGTCCATGGAGTTCCTGGCCTATCATACGCCGCGCGTGAAGGTTTTCCGGATTTTATCCTCCTTTCCCATACATTCGATTTCTCTTAATCGATGCGGTATCCTCCCAGGTCGGCCCACCTCGAATAAAATACTTTTAACTAAACCACTTAGCTAAAGTAATTAGATTAAAAATCAACCAATCACCAACTGCTTCGTAACAAAATCTAAATGTATCGAAACAACCAAAATCACCAACCACTTACCAAAACCAATTAAATTATCGAATCAACCAATCACTAACTTCTTTATTAAAACCGTTAAGCTTAATCAACCCAAAACCACCAACCGCTCGACAAAACCATTTAAACTATCGAATCTAACGAATATCAAACTTCTCGGCCGTAACAATATACCGATTTCCATTAAAAACATAAAAAACTTTACCTTGTTACATATAAAACTTTTTATTTTACTATGAAAATTAAAAATCGGGCTTCGAGGTGCACACGGACCCCCTCCCATCCACCTATAGCCAAATTTTTAGAGCTCCACATGCTCTAGTTTTGGCTGGGCATCGCACACACATACACATTTGCTTTTATATAAATAGATTATGCCAGGATTCAAATAACTGACCTTTTATAGAGTTGAAGTTTAGAGCCAAAAGCTGAGCTGATTATGCTAGATTTTTTTAAAAAACTCTATACTTTATTAAATAAATTTAAGGGAAAGTAAGAGGAGGGCGGAATACAGGCAATTTGGCTGAGGTTAAAAAAAAAGACCGGGGATTTGGGCCACTAGAGTTCTAGCACCTCCAACCATTGCTGATCAGTGATCGCCATTGCTAGCCATGGTTCTAGCAGCAGCAGGCTTACAGGCCATACTATTCTCAAACAATTAGTAGCTTCATTACATGCAATGAGTGATCTGGCAGAGAAAGCCAAATGTGTAGCCTTATAACACCCAGGGATTATGCGTAAGAATTTTGAGATCTGGTGGAGCTGATTGGAGATAATCCAAATGGTCTTCAATACCAAACCTCTGTGATGGGGGTGCTCGTTGCTCATAACCTTGGCGACGAGTGCACAGTGAATTATCCATACAAAATAATGGTAAATAAAGGCTCATAGTTAGATTGGAGCCATTCTCAGGGTTTTCATAAAGAACAGGTCCTGCAATGGATGTATACCCAGAGGTGAATGATCGCCTGATAGGATGTATCATATCGTGGACCAGTATTTTTTGACATGGCATATTTATAATAGCAATGTGCTATGTCTGCTTCCAGTTTGGCATATATGGGGTATTCTTTGTGCTGGTAATCTGGCCTGCTGTGCTTGCCCAATTTAAATACCCAATTAAGGATCTGCCATATTGCTGACCACTGTTTGGCTATAACCAAGCGGGTGTTTAGGCCCAAAATCAACTCCTTCATTGGGTAGTTGGTGTTGTGGCCTTTGGTAGTCCAGTCATTAAGGATTTGTAGTGGGTAGGCAGATTGTGCCCCAGTTTTAGGAGTGGATCCCTATATTCTATCAGCTTCAATTTGTACCTAATTCTGATCAACTTGGTTGCATATTTGTTGGTAATTTGGTTATGTTCCACCCAGCTTGTTGCAGTAATCATTGCAGAATTATATGTTTCAATATCCTTTTGAATTTGGTCAGTCTCTCAGTCTAATTTTTTGAATGACCTCCTACCCTGATGCACAGCCCAATTGCAGAGTCACCAGTAGTATGGGGCTCCTTTTTGTGAGGTTATCTTTGGGTAGTTCATCATCCATTTATATAACAATTGGGGGGAGACTGGCTCTTGGAGGCCTTGAGCCCTTGCCCAGTTCACGCCCCATGCTAGAGTCAGGCAGTGCATGTACATCTGTGTTAGCTTCAGAAATGACTTCCCCCATATGCACTGGGTGTGAGATTCAAAGTCCAGTAGGCCCATGCCTCCTTCATTCTTTGGTTTTGACAGAGCTTCCAGTAGAATTGGTGCCACCTTCACCTTGAACCACAAAAAAGTTCAGAGCATTGACCTTGTTTTATTCTCTAGGTTTGGGCTCATTGGCAGCACATGAGCAATATACTATAGCTTCAAGAAGATGAGGATATTTATCACCTGCACTTTCTCCTTGAGGCATAGCCTGGCACTTTTTCAGCATGACATTTAGAACAATAAGCTTGTTAATACTTCTTGTTTGGTCTCCAGTACATCTGGTCCCTTATCATTGAAGAGTATCCTGAGGTATCAGACTGTCTGGGAGCTCATAATTGGCATTGTATCAGTTGGTGGGCTGAAGTTTGGGTTGCTGACCCTCATCACTGAGGTTTTTGCCAAATTTATTTTTGCATTCAATGCAAGCTGGTAAAGGTTTAATAGATCTTTGGCGCCCTGGAGGTCAGTCAAGGAGCTTATTCCTATAACTGTATCATCCATAAATGCTAGCATCTTCAGTGGCATTTGGTTAGGGTGGACTAAACCCCAAAGCTTTGTGTCCACCGCTGCTAGTAGAATGTTAGCTGCAAAGTTGAAGAGTATTGGTGACATAGGGTCTCCTTGGTGGAGACCTTGCCCAACAGAGATTTTGTTGGTTGCACCATCTGCAACCATAACCTTCATTACCATATCTGAGTATAGTGTCATTATCCATGCCCAAAATGTGTCAGGGATACCGACCGCCTTCAGTGCCTTGTGTAGAAATGACCACACTACTTGGTAATATACCTTTTCCATGTTGAGGAACATAAGGTATCCTTGTTCAATGCCCCTCATATCCTGGAGTATGCTCTGGACTGAACCTATGCTGTCCCATATACTACAGCCTTTAATGAAACCGTGTTGGACCCTATGGAGCATGTGTGGTACTGTTGCCATCAGCTGATTAGATAGTATGCGCGTGAGCAGTTTATAATTGGTGTTCAATAGTGCAATCAGGCGCCAGTTTCAAAGTTGGCATTTGAGGTCTTTTTTGTACAGAAGTACAATTTAGGTCTCATGTCCTCCCAGAACTTGTTTGCTGTGGGTCAAACAGTGATTAAAGAGGGCATTGAGCTCCAGCGCAATGCAGTCTTAAAATATGCTGTATATTTCTGCACACATATTGTCAGGGCCTGGTGCTTTCATTCTTGGCAACTCCTTTAGTACCCTCTTAACTTTATCGATAGAGATTTTAGCAGATATCTTGGCAATGTCTTCCAGCATACAGCTACCCAGTGCCAGCTTGGCCAGGTCAATAAGGGTTTTTGTCAACAATTTGCTCATTTCTTGCTGTCAGAAGAGATCACCATAAAAAAGCCCAACTTCACACTTAATTGTTTCAGGGTCTGTTGATACTTCCCCATCCGCTGTCTCCACTTCCCATATTCTAGCCTTAGTTCAGATTTTCTTGAGGTATTTAAGGCCCTCTTTGGTCATCATCCCCGCTAAGCTCTAATATTGGTAAGTTGCATTGGTCCATCTCTATGAGTCTTGTTTCAACATTATAGCCCAATATTTTTTGTGCGTTGTTTGGTACTTGCTCCACCAGTCTTTGCTGTCCCAGTGGGTGAGCCTCAGGCTTTCTAATTTAGACTTCAGTTGCTTTATGGCAGCTGTTCACTTGTTGGAGGTCATTTTTTCAAACTTCATACTATCATGTTTCATCTTCATTTTGATCCAGGTCCATCTTTCTAGTGGGTCTAGCTCCAGGCAGTTGTCCAGATGCACTATTAGCTGATCCAGTCCTGCATCTACCATTCAGTGCCAATCCCCATTCCTCAATGTGGCTGGTGCCAATTGCCACTTGTGGTTCCTTGGAGGTTTATCAAGGTCAATCTCCACCCAGATGACCATGTGGTCACTTTTGGCATTTATGCTAACCTTGCTGTTGGATGTCATTGGCCTGAGGTCCAATAATATGAGAATGTAGTCTAACTGTGATCCTAACAGTGGGGATCCAGTGGCATCATATGTCCACCACATTAGATTGGCCAGGTCATCATCCTCTTTGTCAATTGTTAGGCATATCCCCAATTTAACTAGGTAATTGAGCATCTTGTCAGCTTTACTGTTGGGGCATTTTCTCATTGGGTATGTATCCTAACTCACATTTATCCAGCAGTTCAGGTCACCTGCTATTACGGTCATCACTTCAGATGGCACTTCCACTAAGAAATCCCAAAAAATACAGTTTTTGTGGAGCTTTGGCGGGGTGTAGACTGCTACCACCCATATGCTTCTACCAGTTTCTCTGTTTGTAGCCATTGCTATCAAGATTCTACTGGAATGAGTTTCTTCCACAAATTCCAGGTCTATTTTCTTATCCATTGTGACTATTGCCATGTGGTCCATCCATAGGGCTTGATAGCCTATCTGGCAGGGCCACGGATGGTTTTTGTGTCACAGTTCAAGCTCAGCAACATTTCTTTTTGGTTACCAGCTTGTGTTTCTAAAATAAAAATTAGGTCAATATTATTATTAGTTTTTAAGTGGTGCATTTTCCTCCTCCTCATTTGTATGCTTGCCATCCCCCAAGCATTTGTAGTCACTATCCTCATTTCTAGCTACCCAACCCATGGGTATGAGGTTTAGCGTTGTCTGGGTTGTAAATTGAGTTACATACAGAGATCAGGTTG
The DNA here is from genome assembly GCA_022478985.1 of Massospora cicadina. Taxonomy (NCBI): domain Eukaryota; kingdom Fungi; phylum Entomophthoromycota; class Entomophthoromycetes; order Entomophthorales; family Entomophthoraceae; genus Massospora; species Massospora cicadina. Next base: position 51,985 of record JAKSZP010007026.1, on the reverse strand, counting down.
GTCGTTGGTGGTGGTGTCAATGTTGGCAGGGTGCAATATTTGGTTTTTGGGGTCAGTTGGTTGGGATTGGAATTATATTCCCAGGTATTCTGTGCACTGGGAATTCAGTCACCATCCCCATCTCCCTGTTGATGGTTAATGGGGATGGTTTTATAATTTGTCCAGGTGCCCCTTGTTTTCTTTGGGTGGACCAGCAGATTTGCCCTTGTCCATCAGCCAGATTCACACCCCTTTGTTCAATTTATCAGCAGAACTCAATTTTTTAGTTGACAATTGCTCAGCCAATTTTGTCAATCTCAACTTTTCTGCAAATTTTTCTCTGGTCACCTTGGGCTCTTTTGCTGATGACTTCCAATTCATTTTTTATTTCCTTTCATCTTGTTGGGCTTCAATTTTGACTTGTTGAAATCCTGTAGCCACCTGTACTTGGAAGACTTCTTTGGGTTTACCTTCTGCCATCTCTCCTTCTACAGGACTATCCATTCTGCTTGGGTTGGATGTTTCTCTACTGGTCCTGGGCTAGTTCCCTCATCTATTGCATAAGATTCAGGGTTCAGATTTATAAATGGTTTGTCATCTGCTTCAGGTCATTTTGCCATTTCCTGTTCCCATGCCTTTCTGTATGCCAGGTCTAATTCTTGTCATTGACATTTCATATCTGCTACCTCCATTAAGTTTTGCAGGATCCATTCTCTGGCTTTTGGGCAGAAGAAGGTTTTGGTGCCCACCTTGGTAGTTCCTCTGATGGGGTCATATTTGTACTCCCAAGTAGTTTTACCTTTACAATGGTGGCATTAAACCATAGTGTGGCCAGTCTGGTAACAGAACTGGCATACTTGTTTGGCATCCTTCTGTTTGACATACACTACCCTATTAAGGCTGGCAGGCGGATGAATCTGGGTAGAGCAATCTTATTCAGTTTCATCCAAAGGGCCAGTTCATACAGCACTTCCACTGTCTAAGGGTGGAGGCACTTTATGATGTAATCTCCACCAGCTTGGCAGAATTTGCATACTTCCCCATAGTATGACAACCTGGTCCAGATCACTTTGTGCACCCACTCCCATTTGCAGTTGGTGGGGAGGTTCTGGAAAATAACCCACCTTGCCGTTTGGTTGGCATATCTGGTCAGCTCCATTTGCAGATAAATCCCCTTATACTTGATGCTGATTTCAAAAAGCTTCTTGTGGTCCAACTCACCTGGGATTGCTATAACTATATAGCCCCATTTGGGGACACAGTGATGATCAAAGTCCCCTCCAGCTAGGACTTTGTCTAGTTTCTGGTAAATTGACAGAATTAAATTGGACCATTCTTCCTCCTCCACTAGTTGTAGGTAGACTTGGATAGCATCTTTAAGGTATGGTTTTGGTGCCTGTTGATCAATTGACTAATGTATTCAATGTGGCTCCCTGCTCCATTTCAGGTATTGTCCTCAGTATGCGCTGCCGCTGCACTGTACAATTTTGATTTTGCACTTGGTTTGGGTACATCAGTGGGGGTCTTTCCTTTCAGAATCCAACTTACTGATTTGTCGAGGCTGAAACCCCAGCTGAGGAATGCTTCGAGTTGGCAACTATTGATACTATGGCAGTTGATACTTTTAGCTATTTGTGCTCCAATCTCCAGGCTCTGCCACTCCCAGGCATCCGCTGGTGAGAACCCCAGTCAGTACCATTTACGAGTGGATTCCGGGCTGCACGTTAGATAGAGGTATTGTTGGAGGACCTCCAGCATAATCGAGCTACGCTGACACCAGTCCCTTACAGTAATGCTGTTTCAGCCCCCATCTGTGAATACCCATGCCTTATCCACCGGAACCCCCACTTTACACCATTGAAATCCTTCTGAGGGGTGAAGCCTTCAGCGGCATATGGGGCAGCTATTGTCAGATCTGGAAAAAATTGCTTTCAATCCTAGATAGTTTTGATGCGGATCTCCACTTTGAGCCATTCTCAGCCCAAGTCTGAGGTCATGACCCCTTTTATCACCATTGCTACCTATGGCAAGATCTTGTGTTCCATCTACAGTTGAGCTGATTGGGGGGTGAACCCCACCACATCCCAGTCTGCAGCCTCAGCAAGTGTTGTGACATCACACCAGATTTTCCACTTTGCAATCAGAAATAGGCAGCCTCTGAGGGTTTCATAAATCAATTTGGTCACCTCCAGTTCTGCTCATTTATGTACTAGGTTCATACTGGCCCATGCTCAGAACCAGTATTTTATCTCCATTGATGTGAATCTATTGGTAAACCAGTTGATAGCCTCTTCCAGCAACCAATCTCTAAAGGGTCCCCATTTCACTGCCTTTTCCTTTGTCCAGCCCGCTTTCATCAGGTCTGATGCGGTGGAAGGTGGAATATGAGTATACAACCAATGTAAGGCCTCAGTTGCCTTGAACCTAGCCATGATCTATGGTAGTACTTCCTCTGGGGAGAAGGTAGTGTTGTACTATTCCAGCGCTGTATCCACCGGAATGGAGTGTCTGGCCCATTCGAGAGCTGTAGATACATTCAGAAAATATCTAGTATATTCAGCTAAATTTGTTGGGTTGAGGCCCGAGCTCCCGACAGCTTGGATGTAACATGCCATAATGCCCACCTTGTTATAATCCATCACATTTAATAAGTTGATGCCAGCCTCTATCCAGGCTTTTGTATCCACCAGTTTTAAAGCTTTACGGATGGTGGCCTCTATCACCTTGTAGTCCACAGGAATTTTTATCCACTCCAGAGCATCTTCAGTTTGAACTTGGGATGCCTTAAATTGTACTACCATATTGATTGAGATTTGAGTATTGAGCCAGTGTTTGGCCACTCTGGCAGAAAATCTATAGTCACACTATATAGCTGCAATGGCTGACTTGATTTCTTTAGAGACCCACTGAGTTACTGTAGAGTATGGAAACTGGAGGGCCTCCCATTATTTGACCTTGTAGGTGGATACACCTCAATGTGCTAACATGTCTGACTGGATTGGTATAAATTTAACCAGGGCCCTGGCTATTGACTTGACCGCTGTTAAGGGTTCTTGCCCCTTTCAGTAATACTTTAAGTTTTTTTGCTGATCCCTCTTAGGTGTCCAATCCCCTTGGATTCAGTCCCCAATATAGAGTCACCCCCACTTTGGTTGGTCCTCAATGGATTAGCTTGGTTTGGTGATTGGATATTTGGGATCAGTCATCGATACATTGTCGAGCTATAGCCCCCTGTCAGAATGCTTTTATCAGGGATTACGCTCAATTGTGTATCGGGCATTCCACCTAATGAGTTACTCATGCTACCAAATTGATTTTGGTCGGGGACCATTTGCCCCCCCAACTGGGCTGTTTCAGGATTGGCATCTGACTTGTTCTTCACCCAAATACCCCAAGCTGATTCGGTAAGTTTCTCCATGTCAGCAGAAAGCTTTTTATTATTTAACTCCATTAGTTTGAATCACCAATTTTTGTTATTTGAATCTGAGTCAGTTTCAGATCCTACCAATACCTCATCCAGGTTTTTTATGTTATTGGCAAGAATTTTCTCACCCTGCAAGGCCCCAGTCCCCCTGCTGATTGAAGTTCACTGGGGAATATTCCTGACTCTGCTATTCTTGGCATCGGGCCTCACTCCTGGAAGGTTGCACTTGTCATCTGGGTGTCAGTGGGCATCGATCCTAAGGAGTCAACCCCGTCATTCACGCTATTTGTTAGGGCTTCATGACCCATCGACGTGTTTGTTCATTTCGTTGACATTTGTATCGCCAGTTTGTTACTTGGCATGTACATGGTGGAATGCCAGCCCCATTTCTAGTCATGTCAGGGCTTGGGCCGGTGGAAAGGTTGGCAGATGGTTTGTCTATCTCAGCGACCTTGATATTATTCTTAATAAAACTCACTATCAGCGCAGGCAAGTCATCCGTTTCTATGTGCTGCACACAGACAGGCAGCTAGACTTCCCTACGCTTGGTTGGTTGGCCTTTGTTCACTGCTCTATAAAATTGCAGTGCGTTATGGCAGTTGGTTGCTCTCTCAATTCTTGTTCAATTCACTTTTTGTTATAAAAAGTGATATTTGTGAGAGAGAGGGATGAGCTGATTATGCTAGAGGAGGTATTTTTAAAATCAATTGGGTTTTTGATTCAAAGTTTTGATTTAGATAAACTTGTTAAATACCCAAATGACCACTAACCACTTAACAAAACCATATAAAATATCAAATCAAACAAATTTAAACTGCTCAGCTGTAACAATATAGCGAATACCATCGAAGTATATATATGATTTTCACTTGTTACATAAACTTTTTATTTTACTATGAAAATAATAATTTTCAAAATTTATAAACCTTCAAGGGCATGCACACAGCAACTCACCAAAGTTTCATTACAATTGGATGAATGGTATAGGAATGCATTTGGAACATACACACAGATATTCATTTTTATATATATAGATAGATATATAGATATATAATTTATGTACTTAATCGATTTTTCCTCTTATTAGGAGCAAACTTTCAAATATGGCATCAATTTTATTGCCTTTGTCGAATATATCATCAATTTTTTATTAAAATAGCACTGTGCAAAAAACTTACAAACAAAAAGCACTTAAAATTTTATGATTTGTGTGGTGATTGATTAGATACTGAGCCCCTTTTCAGTGAATCACCAGGAGTTGAAGATAGAGGGACGTCATCAAACTCATCCTGTCTAACAGCTGCAATAGAATAGAAGAACATAGCAGCAGCAAACCCAAGAAGGGATAAGCCGGTAAATATGTTTCGATTGCGATACATCCTACGCGCTCTCATGAGCGAAGTTTCACCCTCAGTAAAAGCCATCTAAACAGAAATATGAAACAAGAACTAAAACATAACGAAGAAAAAAGCTGGCTACAATAAGCGTTTAATTGTGTTTATTAGCTTTTTTCAAAAAAGTTTAAAGTACCATGGACAAGAAATAACTCTCAGAAACGAACATTAAAAACTAAAGTTCATTTATATAAAATAAGAAGGAGATTATAAAAGAATAAAACTCAATTCTATGATTATAAAAATTAAGGCAAACAAGAAAATTAATGAGACAGCAAAATTTGTCAAAGTCTAAGTTAATGTTAACAGTTCAAGTTAACTACGAAAATCATCAAAAAACATCTTGCTAAGCATAATTGTCATGAGGTCAGCTTAACTTAAATACTTCTATATAAAACTTAAATTTTAGTATAACCCAAAAAGCAAGGCGAATAATGATTACTCATATAATTTTTAGTAGGGAGAATAAAAAAGGTGCTAACCTAAACTAGAAACACTTGAGTGATATTTTTGCATTTATAATTGGAATAAAAAACTAATAGTGGTACAAGATACTTAATAAAAAACATGGTAAACTAGTTTTGTAAAACTTAATAGGATATTTTTCAAAAATGTTAATACTGAAGATAAAGTTTAAAATTCATACGAAATTTATAAAGTATGGTTTAAAATCAATTCTTTGAAAATACTAAAAGAGCCATTTACTAAAATCATTGAAAAATTAAAATAATGATCTTTACAAAGATTAAAAATAAGTTTGAAAGTGAATGCTCAAAACATAAAAATAATCACTTAATAGTAAAGAGGCTTTAACAGTACTGCCTAAATTTTCTTCCTGTCCAAGATAAAAGCGATGTATAATTATTCTTTAGGAAGAGAAGCCACAAACCAAAGAAGGTTACTATAATGAAACTTGGCTACCTAAACCGATTTGTTTTATCAAGCGAAATTTACCCGGCGTTGCTCGGGTTTACATATAAGCTCACACTGACAGCCTATAGGCTGTGCCAGTGCTACTCTCAAGCCACTCGGACTAACAGCTCCGCTGTTGCCCTCGTGGCTGGTGAGCTGATTATCCTACTTAATCTACTTAAAACTCGAACGCTGATTTTTGTTTAGTTTCGGTGAGCAATTTGGTGATTTATTCGATGGTATTCGCCAATTCTATCACTCGCCCAAATAGATTGAACCTATCAGACTCGATAGTTTCAGATTTGATCTTATTTGCCAATTCTCACCCACTCACCCAAATAGATTGATTTTATCAGACTCGAAGGTTTCAGATGTCAGTCAGTTAGTCAGTGAGTACGTCAGTGAATGTGTTTTATTAAGTAGATATTTAAGAATTTACACCAATCGAATGTAAAATTATGTTTTAAACGCTAACTTTGTACCCAATTCTATTATTGTGAATTAAATTACAATATAAAAACTTCATTCAATTCAATTTAAAAACGTTTGAAATATTTTTATTTTTTTGTAGTATCATGGAATATAGGAACAAAATCGCAAATATAATGGTAATTTTCTCAAACTTAACATGTTTAGTATATGGAGCTAGAAACAAAGAATTTTATGTAGAAAAGGTAGCAGCAGCGCCAAGCCAAAGAAACAAAACTTTGGTAAACATGGTCTACAATATTATTCATTAGCGTGGTGTAGTACAGTTGCAAAGATTTAGTTGATATATAAACCTATAGTCCCATCTTTACTCTTTCAAATTTCTTGCTACTTGCTCCTAGAGATATAGAAGTAACTATACAAATACTTTAGATATGGTAGAGATGTGAGATTATATGACAAGATGAATTAAAAAGTATACTTTAAATCAAAGTGCATCTGATTTTCATAAAGTTGAACATGACTGATAAAGAATTATTTTAAACTAAACATTACACTAGGCTTCCAGACTAAATTACCTGTCAATAAAATTAGCTTTATAAAATTAGGGTATAGTAGAACAATATTAAAGGGTACATAAATATATCTAAGGTTTATCTTGATATCACTATAATATTGTAATTAGCTATCAGTATAAGCTAAAGAGATCGTGTATACATTTTTTTTGTAAGTGGTTCTAATTGATTCACAAAGTTTTCATAGGTACATATAGGTATTTCAAACAGTTCATGAATTAATACTAGAAGTGAAAAACAATAGTTTAAAATGACTTTAAGGCATAATAAGATTGTTTGATGTAAAGCTAGACTATAAAATATACTGCAAATTAGAGCTAACTTTATTTTTTATATGAATAAACTTTGAATAAGGGTTTTTATAAAAAAACTTAGCAATGTCACACAATTATAAACTGTACAGTAAATTTTATATTCTAAAAGTCTAAAAGTCTATGGTATAACAATCTAAAATTGTCATGAAAATTATTATAAAAATATAAAGAATGTTAAGATGTGATATTCCTAGTGACAAAAAGATTAAGCAAAAGTAGGTGCAAATACTATAGTAAAAAAAGGTGCTAGAAAAAATAAAATTGGCATTAACAATTGTCTAATAAGTCTTGGTAGTATGGATAAAAACTTGGAACAAAAACAAAAATTAAGAAGCTCAAACAGTTATAAATACACTATGTGCTTAAAGAACACTATTACCTAATGTAATTTACTTTAAGGAATGTGTAGTTGCTCTGTTATCTGTATTAGGAGGCGTATCTAACCATAAAGTGATAGGCTCAAACCCATAGCTACTACCTCTAAAATACCTAGACAACCTTAGGTTTATGCTCAATTCACTATGAAAGTGGCATATTACTTTAAAAGAAAATTTTATATCTGGTTTATAATAGATAAACTATTTCTTGTAAATTTATGGTATAAAATTCTAATATAGTTAGTTATGATATATGCACTAAGTTTAACCAAATATAAACCACTGGATTATTAAAGCTCTATAGTTCATCAATATTTTTAGTATGTATACTTGGTGGATAACCACAAACTTATAAAGTTAGAAGGTTAAATGGAGCTATATCAGCCACTTGATATAACAATGCATGATTTCTAAAATCTAATAGGTTTCCAAAATAACAGCCTTCAGGGTGAGATCTTTTTGGGATTTTTTTTATTTGAGGTGGGCCAACCTTGGGACAAATATATTGTATTGATAGAGAGAATAGGGAGTAGGGAGCAAAAATATAGGAGTAAAGGACAAAATCCAAGTACTGGGGATAAAACCTTTCTGTGTGTGTTCAGATAGGCTGTGATTACATGATCTAACTTCATTGATTTTCTTGGTCATACTGAGGTATGATGCACAAATCCACATATATTGATATCATTTGGCACAGAAATGCAATTTCTGCCATGATGAGATTAGAATCCACAACATGAGGGGTAAAAGTGGGATGCCCATCCTGACTATGCCACACCCCCTCCTTTTGAAATATTTTAAATTCTTAAATTTTTAAAACCTTTGTGTAGGTATCCCTGATTTCCAATTATACTCTTTTTTCTTTTTCTATAGTAGCTGCTGCAATTTTCATTGAGAATATACTATGTTTAATAGATTAGTCCTAATCTTCTAGTTTATAGCCTATATAAGGATATAGCTATACAAGTGCAGCTGGCTATCAAACTCATCCTATATGCATACCACCTATACCAAGGATTAAAGTATGAGCCTCAATTTTTATCATAACACATGGTTCTTTTATAATTTCTAATGCCTGTCCAAAAAAACAGTTTTTAGGAAAATTATAATATTTTTCTAAGTAAGAAAACTCCTTACCTCTAGCACCAACCAAGAATAAGTAGTAAATAGCAGAAGCTGAATACTAGTATGAAGCTAATAAAACTCACATAATATATAGAATATGGTTGATCAATGTCAGTCTGCCAGAGGAGGATCACTGGTGGCACATTTATCTGAAGGGAGAGCTTTAAAGTTTGCTCTCATAGGTAACTTTGTAACTTATTTACTTCTAATACAACTTATAATTAAGAATCTATATTAGTAATAGGTATAATGAAAGCCTTTTATTAGAATTATAAAAGCACTTTTATAAGTGCTAAGGGATTAATGAAGTTAGTTTATTATTAGCAAGATAATGGGGAAGATCTTTAGTAGAGTCACATGGTCTGAAGATCCAAGAGGATAATCCAAAAGTAAGGATGAATAGATGGATGAAAAATTGTTTTAGATGTTTAAAGAGGAGTTTTTTTTTGACTTATGACTAGATAAACTTGATGATAATTTAAAATTGTAGGTATGATCCAAATTTTGAAAAATCCAAGTGAATTCTTATTCTTAATGCATTGATCCAAAAATTGAATTAATTAAACTAAATTGAATCTTATTTTCATCATTGTTGAGCTACTTTAACATTTTAGCATTCACATCATTCTAAAGAAAGCATAGCAGTTGACTCTCTAGGTAAAGGCTTTCACCTTTACTAGAGAGAATCCTGAAAATCACCATTACTATATGTTAGAAACCTGGCAATATGTTGCTCACAGGTGCTTAGGCTCAGAATTTTAACAATGTCACAGATGTAAGAGTATTCAAATTCTTTATAGCTGTGTAAGATTTTAAGGGAAAATATAGACTACAGATAATCTTAATTTTTATAACTTTATTAATAAAAATTGGGAATATAAAGTGATCCCTTATTGAAATAATTTCCTCAGAAGTTATAGTACTCTGAGGCTAAAAATGAGAGGATCAAGGGAATTTTACATGGGTAGAGGGTGACTTATTTTTGGTAATTGACTATTTAGCCCATCATAGCTCTCAAAATTTTTTTCTCAATATGGCTTCATTTTGGTGTTGGGTTGACATCATACAATACAGATTCATGTGGTAATGATTTAATATGTGACCAAATCAGGAATCTTGAATCATTTTCACCTCAGCCAATCAATGGATGTTTTAATTAATTATTTGTAGATAAACTCCTTTTTTTAGTACTAGATGGTTAGATAAAATCCTTTCATCCCCCAGAAACCCCCTTCAGTTCTATAAAAGGGGATTGTTTTCTCTTAGGAAAGTTACACTATATACAAGTTAATGTGTGAACAAACTTCCATGTTAGTTTACCTACTACACTGAGAGTATGTCATAACCTTGTTAAATTGATTTGAGCTATTCAACCAAGGGATAGGAAGGAAACAATTACTCCAATTGAGATGATTTCACTGAGAATTGGGCACAGAATTCTTGTAATATTTAAATATTTCAGAAGCAAAATATTCTTAGTAACTAGTTATACATCTAATCGTCCAACCCCATTGTTAAAAACTCTCTTATCTACTTACAATGTATCATAACCATTGAACTTTTCTTCCAACATTGAGCTCTCAGTGGTGCAAAAGCTATGCTACTAGAATGATATTTTACTACTCTAATGAAAAAAACTTATTACTCATGAATAATTTTAATAGAAATGGTCTTATATAGTATGGGCTATCTTTTAATAATGTAGTACTTGAGATGTAAAGAAAGAGTTTCTGACATATTGTAGCTATGAATAATATCTAGCTGATTTGAGCTAATGCCATACTATAAAGTTTCTAACTGAAAGCAATGTCACACAATTATATTGATTATTGATAAGAATTATGTACATATCCATGTACATTTTAGTTCAATGCTTAGAAAAACAGTGGGCTAGACTATAGATTAACAGTGATTCATTAGAGATTGGATAAAAACTTTATTTTCTCTAATCTGAGGATAAATTAGATTTAAAAATTGTTTCAATATTATCTATCTAAGTATGATAAGCTCACACTAATTTTCAGATAAAGCTAGCCATGGGAAAGAATATATGGGTTTTTGAGGATACTAAAGATGTGACAGTAACAAAATGTGGGACACATGGGCCATAGTCATACATGTATCATTAAATAGAAATTATGTAAGGAAAATGGGGTGACTAGGGCATTAAAATCTATTACTACAAACTTTAACAACAGCTTGTTATGAGGATAGGATTATTAGTACAAAATAAAAAATTTGCAGTTATTGGTAAGCCATAACTACAAACATTATTAGTTGACCTGACAAAGAAATAGGCATACCAAGTAAGAAAAAATAAGAAAACTTTTTTATGATGCCAATTTTTTATATGTTGTAGTTGTTGGCTTCCAATATTTATAGATTGAGAAAATTCATATCTAGCATAAGTGCTAAAACCAAAACCATATAAGTTCAACACAGGAATGAAATTTAAGAATTAAATGCTAGGAATAAGCCTTTATTTCTTAAATTATATTTAATATGAGAACAAGATAAAATGGAGTTAAGCTATATAAGAACTGAACATGTGGGCAATAAAGATAAATAAAAAGTAAAAAAGGATTCTAGCTTAGAGAATATAGCAGTATCAACATCAAAGACTTTTAAAATGCAACTCCTATAAAGGAACCATTTTATTATACTTAAATTATAACCATATCAGCTTATAAGATGTGGCATTTAAAAGAAATTAATAGTTTCATAAGCTAATAGATATATATATTTTTAGTAATTTTATTGATTATATAAAAAGACTATTATTAGAACTTAATTTCATATTTCAGTAATGAGTAAAACTTAAGTAATATTGCAGGAAGTTATGATTTACTTTGCTTGTATCTTAAGTAGCAGAGTTAGAGAAAACTATAACAGTGAGAAGTACTGTTAATTTTTTTATACTGCTAATAAAATCATACTTGATGATTAAAACTCAAGGAAAATACCTTGATGTTATTTATTTTATTCTAAAAAATTAGATAAATCTAATACATGACTAATATAGACTTCTAACCTCATACTAGAAGCTTTGAAGGGTCTATGGCAGAATAGGATTGTCTTAAAAAGAAAAGAGTTTGACTTAAAGTCTCAAACTGCATGACATTTTTGAGGGCACAGATTGTAAAGACAAGGGTGGACGTCAAGAGGATAAATAGGTCAATTTGTAAGGCCTTACTGACTTAAAAGATACCCTGGACAAGCGCTGGGTACAGGTGAGATATGCTCAGGCTGTCCTGGGAATGTGTTGATGCTCAGCCCAGTATTATAGCTAAGGCACTAGAATGCACCATGTACTTTATCAATCCCAATGTTTTGTTACAATTGCTTGATGATCAAGGTTTCAAAACCCATTTTTTATAATATTGCCAGATGGGCAAGTCTATCTACAATCTACAACTCGAGTTTGGACAATCTCAAGTTACAGTAACCTGGCCAATGATAGTGTGCACCTATTGGTTTGCTTAGGCTTAGCACTACTTCCGAATATTGATGACTCTCCCCCATTGTTTACTTATATTTCCACAAGGCCAACCTTCCTTGTTGGTCAACTTCTTAATAAAATCTTCCATTAGATTTTATGTTTTTGTATAGTTCCTTGAGAAAACCTGTGTACAGACATCCTCAAGGAGGTATTCAACAACATTGGCAATTTCATTTTTACAAAGTTAACTACAATATCTGGTGCACCTCTGGGCCGCCCTGATCCCTTCTAGATTGAGGCACCCAAGCACTTAGCACTGATTTTCACTTGGTTATTGACTCCTCTTTAGTTTCTAACCAAGTTTTGTTGTTTATTTGTTATCCACTATTATACACTGCGTTGTACACCCTTGCCCTGGGTCCCCATTGCTCTGCCACCTTCAGCAGTTCATTGTTTCCAATTTTACTAATGATTAGTTTTCTGGCTGTGTGGCTGTGCATCCTACACCACTTTGCTGAGCATAAGAGAGTTACAGATACTCTTCTGACACTAATCAACAAAAACTTTTTTTACATGCATTCAAATTATCCATGTGGGGTTTTCTTTATGTATGAATTGGGTTTGCTGGCCATTTGTTACAGCCACTATGATGCTCACCACAGTTTTCACATTTGGATTTGTAATGGTGCATCCCAGCATTATTCTTGCAACTACCAACTGGGAAATGCTCACACTTCCTGCTTGCACCTGGTAAATCCAGACCTTTTATAATCCTGTTGTTGTGATTACTCAACTTTCCTCCTAAAATTATTTCTTAAATACAATAATCTTTTGCTTATCTCTCACCAGAAGCTTATTGTGTCAATAACAGATAGTCTGATTCTTGTCCACCTTTGTGTGTGGGTGGATTTTCTATATTGGCTGTCTCCAGGGGCTACTGACTAAGTTTTTGTGGTGTTTCATGCACAGACATTTTTTGGATATTAGTAGAGGGTTTGATGCATGTCCTAGGGCAGTGTCACCCTAAAGCGCCATCCATACACACCTTCTATAAGTTCTTTTCTCTGATCCAAGCTGGACGCCAGATAAAATTATATTTAAGAATTTTGTGATAGAGCACAGGCCCTACCTTTGCCTAACTTCATTAAAACTTTGTTTCTCCATTCCACCTTGGACCTCCACATGAGAAATCCCCAGTATATAAATTGCCCCTCCCAACTTTGACCAAATGATTGAAGCTCTTTGGGGCAATTTCTCCACCCCAACCTGGAAAGGGCCAGATAATTCAGCTGTCATGGTTTAACCTGGGGTGGCCTCTATAAATACAGGCCCCAAAAACTTGTGCAAGCCTCTCAAAAAGGAAAAATCTTATCTTTACATTCCTTCAAGTTCCACAAAATTGAAGGTGAGCAGGGGTCTAGCTCCAAGTTTACATTAAATGTTTCAGTCAATTCCACCATGATGATGTCACCTGCAGCAGCCCCTATAAATATGGCGCCCACAGCTATTCATTTTCCCTTGAATGGGGAAGAGCTTCCCACCAATTCTCTCCTCAGTTTTGGTGGAATTTGAGGGTCTGGAAGGGTCTAGACTTAAAGTTGACAAAAATGAATCAACAAAAACAATTGATTCCCTTTACACCCATTTCTACAGTTCAGGATGGAGCATCAACAAAGCGCTTGTGGTGATGGCCCTGGACAATGATGAACAACATGCCATCAGAGCAGATATGAGATCATTGAAGCCCAAAAACGCATTTTATAACGCAAATTACATACAAAAAAAAGCTGATCTTCAGTAAGTGCAGCTCAGACAAGGGCCCTATTCCTGTGTATTAAATTACACTTGAGAACCCACGCCTGACCCCTACCATGATCTGCAGAAAACAGTAGGTGGAAAAAGAGCTACTTTCAAAATAAAAGAATGTTTATGCAACTGCTGAAGATATGGTGGGATATGCGGCCTCAGTAGTAAATGTGGCCAATTATCCTTATCCATTTTATGATGTGAAAACTTAACTTAGAGACATGATTATACTTGATGAAAGGTTTTCTGGGAAGGTGTTAGCGTTTTCTGCTTTAGATAAAGACCATTATAGATATTTTTTGTTGAAACTAACCTTTTCTCTCCTTTAGGAAAAATCAGCACAACTATTTTGGTAGATACAGGAGCCTCTGAGAATTTTAATAACCAAGATCTAGCCGATTACATTGAGTTGAATTACTTTTCAGGTGGTATGATTATGAAGGGGCTTTCCAAGGTATTTCCACGCTGAAGGTTCTAGGATTAGTGGATTATCAAGTTGGCACATATCATTTGGCTGACCGCTTCCAAGCAATCAAAAACCTCTTGTACCACATTATTTTTGGGAGTGGAGTGAAGGCGAAAGTTTGACGTCAGAACCAACTTGAAAGGCAATACCACATCATTAACACTAAAGAATGGCCATGAATTAGTTATCCCTATGTCTGAAGGAAACTTTCATGACAATCTGCTTTAATGGCCCAAGGTCAACACACTCAGTCTAGCTCTTCTGCTGAAGACCTCTTTGGAGCTACCCTTACCTTTCTGTTTGGAAGGGTTAAACTCTTCATTTGATTTGGCTTCTGCTAGTGTTTTGCCAGCTCATTTGGAGTCAGATTGCAAGTTTAAACACACCATTAATCTAGTGTGAATATCTTCTCCCATTTAACCTTTGATTTTATAGGAGGAAGCAGCCTCTGATGTATGAGTAGAGGAGCAGTTAGCTAAAGGCGCGATATTTTGGTGTGCCTCCCAAGTATTATGCCCACTTCCCTTAGTGGAGAAAGCTAATGGTACTTTATGCCCATGTGTAGATTGTGGGAATCTCAACAACGCCACAGTCCCAGATTTACATCCCATCCTGGTGGACTCACAGGTTGCTTGCTATGTGGAGAAGGGAAACATCTTCTCCAAACTGGATTGCTTAAATGCATTCAATCAGATATGGATCAAGATGGGCCAGGAGTGGATGACTGCATTTTATACTAGAAAGGGAATTTTCCAGTTTCAGATTATGCCCTTTGGGTTTAGAACACTCCAGCTATATTTCAAAGCCATATAGTTGCGGCTATGGGGACCTGCTGGGTGTGTGCGGTGCTTACATGTATGATAATCTGGTGTTTTCCCCAATCAATAGTCCCATGCTATACACATTTAGCAAGTGGTGGAAAGTTTAAGGGCAGCCAACCTTACGATGAAGATCAGTAAGTTAGAGTTCTATAAGTCCCAGATTACCTTTCTGGGCAACGTTGTGTTTAATCAAGGTCACATGACAACTCCAGACAAAAAGAAGGCTATTTGTGATTGGTCCACCCCAACTTTAGAAAAGTAATTGATGAGTTTCTTGGTGACATGTACGTTTCTTAAAAAATTCACGCCAAATCTTTCTAATGTTGCGGTGCCCTTGTACAAGGCAAGTGTAGCAAAAGTGCTTCAGTATTCTCTTGTTTTGTAAAATGCCTTCCAAGCGGTACAGTGCAACCTGTTGCCAACCCATCCTTTACCATCTAGATCCCATAAAGGAGTTATTGTGGCTAACAATGCCTCCAACTTCTTATAGTGACGGCCTTATTACAAGTAGGTAAAGATGGAATAGAGCATCCAGAGGGAAATTTTTCTTGAAAGATGTCTCCGCCTGAGTTGACTATGTTGTTTATGACATTGAGTTATTGGCAGTGGTTGAGGCGCTTTCCTATTGGAATCATAACTTGCATAGATCATCCCAACCATTCCACATTTGTACAGATTACCATGCCTTGTTATAATACCGCGCACCTCATGTCTTGACCCAACAGAAAATATGCTGGCATGAGACCCTGGCCCAATTTGTGTTTTCTTTTGAGTTTACAAAGGGCAAGGAGAACGGTTTAGTAGATGCTTTGAGATGAAATCCTGCACTAGCTCCCAATCCTAAGGAGGTAGAGGTACACAACGCCCATTTGATGATTTGTTGGGTAATATTGTATCCAAACGTCCCTCCCCCTTGACCCATGGGTTGGCGCTTGCTCCTCTGGAAAATGTGAAGGAATATGTTGTGTTCAGAAAGGTGGTCTTTTCACAGCCTTTTTAGCCAAATATACTATGGTCCTCACCAAGAGAAAGTTGGTTCAAGAAGATACGCTAGAGGGTACCAAGTGAAGGATGAGATGGTGTGGTTTTAGGGTTGCCTATGGGTTTCTACTGAACCACTTCACCTGGAAATGTCAGGAACCATCATGATGGAATCACTGTTGACCATCTGGAAAGGCAAAGACTCTGGAGCTAATCTGCTGCACTTACAATTGGAAGGGGCTAGCCGCACAGGTGGCCAAGTATTGTAAGAAGTGGCTGGTCTGCAACCAAATGAAGCCAAATTGCCAGCCACTAGTGGGTTTTTGGTACCAGTTCAAATTGCTGAAGGGCTTTGGACTTCCCTATTGGTGGATTATATTGTGGAGTTACCTGCATCTGATGGCTATGATGCCATCATGGTAGTATAGGACCGTTTTATTAAGTTTGCCCACTTTATTCTTTGCAGAACCATGATAACCGTGGCTGAGATGGTTAGGCTCTTCATATATCATGTGTTTGCTCTTCATGAAGTCCCCTAAGAGATAATAAATGATTGGGAGCCCTAGTTTATCTTTTATTATGGGAAGAGTCATGTAATACTTTTCAGATTCACCCCTGCCATCCAACTGCCTATCACCCCAATCAGATGGGCAGACTGAACGAGTAAACCAGTGCCTGGAATAGTTTTTATGGTGTTACACTGTCATGGATCATTCAGATTGGTCTCCCATCTCCCCATGGCCCAATTCAGCCATAAAAATTCCCAACATGCATCAATCAGTTGTTCCCTCATTTTTTTCCAACAATGGCTTTAACCCCTCCTTCAACATGGAGCCCAGCTTTGGATTCAAAGTGGAAGCGATGGTGGACTTTGTGAAGACAATAAATAAAGTACATCAGGGGGTGAACACAAATTTATATGTGGCTATGCAAGCTTATAAGGAGAACGCTGATGGGAAAAAATGGGTAGTCCTGCATACAAGGAAGGGGATCTCGTGATGTTAGATGCTAGAAACATCCCTATCATGCAGCCATGCAAAAATTTGGACAATAAGGATTGGGCCTTACCACATTGTCAGAAAGGTGGGCTATGCCTCATAACAGTTGAATCCTCCTTTGTCATTCTAAATCTTTGCTGTCTTCCATGAAAGTAAGCTAACGTTGTTTGAGGGCACCCACCAGTAACTCCAGAGGATTATCTTGTGGATGGAGCAACAGAGTGGGAAGTAAAGGAGTTTGTAGCCTAACAACAAGTAATAAGAAGGCTTGAGTACCTAGTATCCTGAAAGAGATTCAAGGCAGTGGAGAACAGTTGGGTACCATTGTGTGACTGCGCCCATACCCAAGAGCTGATTGAAGTTTTCCACAAGCGTTTCACCAAGGCTGCAGGACTTAAGTAGGAGCAAACCATTGCTGCCATGAATCTTGCCCTGGCTTACAAGAACTTTTCCTTGGCAAAAGCCCCTGGAGGGGGTGGAGCCCCAAAGAAGATGAGAGGGTAATGTTATGGCTACATGACATAATTGAGGGCACATATTGTAAGGACAAGGCTAGATGTCAGGAGGCCAAAAAGGGCAAGTTGTAAGGCCTTCCTGACCTTAAACATACCCTGGGACAACGCTTGTACAGGTGATATATGCCCATGTTGGTCCTGAGAATGTGCATGATGCTCAGCCTAGTGTTATAGCCAGGGCGTTAAAACGCACCAGCTACGTTCTCAATCCTGACAGTTTGTTACAGTCGCTTGAGAAACAGGGTTTCAAAACTGTTCCATCTATGTTTTTGTCAAATGGGACGAGTAATCTACAATCTATAATTCAAGTTTGAACAATCTCAGGTTGCAAGACCCTAGCTGATGATAGCATTCACCTATTGGTTTGCTTAGGCTTATCACTACTTCTGCAGATTGATGACTCTCCCCATTATTTACCTATATTTCCACAAGACCAACTTTCCTTGTTGGTCAACTTCTTAATAAAATCTTCCATTAGGTTTTACATTTTTGCTTGGTTTATTGGGAAACCTGTGTGTGGACCACCTCAAGGAGGTCTCCAACAACATTGGCTATTTTGTTTTAACAAAATTAACTACAGTATCTGGGCCACCCTGGTTTTCTCCAGATCGAGGCACCCCAAGCACCCTATTTCTAAATCTCACTTGGAATATACTCCCCTTTGGAGTCTAACCAAGTTTTGCTTTTTATTTGTTGTCTACTATTATACACTGCATTGTACACCCTTGCACTGGGTCCCATATACTCTGGCACCTTTTGTGGTGCCTTGTTTCCAATCTTGCTAATAACTAGTTCCCTGGAAATGTGGCTGTGCATCCCACACCACTTTTCTGGAAATAATAGAGTCACAGAAATTTTTTCTGACATAAAGGGTAGCAATCACTTAGCAACATTAAATAGAACTACTAAAAATCTGCAATTATATCTATAGATTAATTTTTTGTACATTAACAGATGCCCAGTATATAATAACTGAATGTGACAAAAAGTTTGTTAAGACTTCCAATAGTTTTCTTTGCATGTTTTATAGAATATCAAAAGTAAATTTATATCTTCTAAAAACAATATGGTTGAAAGGTTAATAATATATAAAGCTGACTATTTAGAACTATTCTCAAATATATATCAGAACTGTATTAAGATCTTTACTACTTTTTTAGCATTATGTGGTCCCAATCTAAAGGGGGATACACCAATCTCTAAAGATCTTTACTACAATACTTAAGCTTTAGTTGCTTTCCACTCTGTTAATATATGGATAAAATGAGGCTACAATATACATTTACTATTTTAGTAAGTCTTATCAACTGAAACTCTTGGTGAAATAGTGTATTATTTTTCTGTCAAGGATAATGACATAATTAAGGTACAAAAAGAAATAGCAGAGAGGAAAATTCATATTTAAACTTAATTAGGCTGGGTTAAATTTACTCATCTTGATTTTGCCATAGAATAAAGAAAGTTGAAAGCTAATTATGCAATGTTGGATTTAAGGAATCAGTAATTGATCTCCTATCCAGTAGAAAAATCATTAGAATTAACAAGATATATGGTAAAATAGGATAGGTTAATTGTAATAGTATCAAAAAACAAATTCTTAATCTTACACAAGTTATATGATTTATAGGGTTAGCTCACTTTGCCTAAAATCTCAAAATTTTTTTTAATCTTATAACAAATATCAAACTATCTTAAAATGAAAAATTATCCATTGTTAGAAATCATTTAAGCATCAAAGATTGTGAGTAAAGAACTGTAAGTCCTGAGGCTTAGTTCTGCACCTGGAATGCAAACAATAACCCTTCTAGTGTAAGAAGGATCTTAGGCCCCTTATAGCTCCCCTGACTCATTTCAGTGGCCTTGCTCATTTGGTATATGAGCAATGGGCACAGTTCTGCCCCTTTGGACCCTTCCCTATACCCCCCTTTCCTCTTATACCCTATTGGGAATGATATCTTGGTTTGCAGTGAGGTGGTCCAGTCTAGGGGCCTCTTACAATACCTAAGGGCTCATCCCAATCATAGCCTTGTCACTGATAATATGCCAGAAATTTCTCAAGCTCGCCCAAAATCACATATGAGCCCAAACAAGTCTTATAAGCCAGACCAAGTCAAAAAAATAATGAAGTAGATTAAAAAATAAAACCTTTAAATCATTCAATCTGCTCCAAATGAGATTCTGATCAATCTCCTATTCAGAACAAATTATATGAAACGGTTGCAGTAGCCTAACATTCCAAAAAATCTGTACAAGATCAGTACTATCATTTGGATTATACTCTGATCCATGTCATGTCTTTTGAAACTTTGATAAAGTAATCAGAACGTGTCAAAGATTCTCCCAACTGCAAAAACATTCTTACTGACCTAACCAATTCAGAGATTTTCAGGAGCCTAAACTCAAGGCTGTGTTTTATGCTTTTTCAATCCTTTCAACCCTCACCTAGAGAGGCAACAGACGTCCTTATGGCATGTTGTTGAGTATTTTATCTTATAGATTCCTTTTTTAATAAACCTATCTTCCTTTAGTTTTACAGTTTGTAAAATCCTCCTTTCACTCTACACCAACTGACTTTCAAGTTAATCTATCATCTCATGCCACCACTTGAAAAAAGGCAACAAGAAACTTGGAGCAGTTTTGATTCACCAATCCAGAAACTTGCCATGCTTTGATTGAACTTGTAAAAATGTAGTACCCTGATTGTGTTTCATTCTATCATGCACCCCACGCACACATGAAACCACAATTTGCCTTGCCAATCCAATATATTTTGGAGAAATACATCCAATAGTCATTATCCATGTTCACAATTCATTTTAATTCAAACATCAATGACTGTGGAACCTGAACGTGTCAAAATCCTCTCTGTCTCTCCCACCTTGAGGCTTGCTCCTGCAAGACCTGCAGTTGCCCCCACCTCAGCTATTTTAGTTGTTTATGGGGCCCTAGGTATTTGTTTGAATAGATATTGCTCCTTATTTAAATATATGGCTGTTCCTCAAAAGGTAAATAGACATCTAAGCCTTTGGCACTCTGGTTCCTTCACTGAACATCAAAATCTAGTCTGGATGGCCAATCTTCCGCCAATTAGCCACCACCTTGACATGGTAAACCATCCACAATCTGTGGTGCTCTACACCCATCTCTCTTGAATTGGCGAGGTGTTTACTACTTAAGCTATAATAAATCCCTAGTCATTCTTAAATCCTGGTTTCTTTTTTCCCTGATGATAAGGAGTTGATCTTAGTCCAGAAAACGCTTTAATGGTTAACCAGGAAGATTTAGCAACAGTTTAATGGAATGAAAAACTGCACTACTAATTGGATACAAGTAGCCCACTTATTACTCTGTCCTCTTTTCACTCACAATGCTCTCTTATTATCAGCTCTCAATTATGATGACCAGACGTACTTTATGTTTCATTACCTTCCGCACTTGGTCACAAGAGGTCACTGTGATGTTTCTCCTGGACACAAAGGCAGGTGGAAACTTCATGGACCTTAAGTTTGCACAATTTTTGAACTGGGGACTGCTAAGGCCTCTATAATACTGGCGCATACTCTTCTACCATGAAATGCAACACTTTACAGTTTCTGGTGCAATTTTTATCCATTATTTTAGCTTCTATGACTGATCCTATACAATCAAGGTTCTACATACCCTGTGATTTTTGTTTTGAGCTGGTGGCGTTGACAGATGGTGAACATCAATATAAAACTAACACTCTTTTCTGATAATGATGGAATAAGTGAAGTTTCCCCTGGTTAACACCTTCTCAACTGAGGCCTCTCTAAGTTCAATCTCATCTTCCACTTCTCTCTCCACGGGATTCTCACTGAATTTCTATCCTTCCTCATCCTATACAAGAATGTCTTCAACATGAGCTTGGCTACCAGGCTTCCGTCCCACTCAGAGTTTGATTTGGGGTTTTAAATGATAGTTCACCTAGTCAAGATAAACTTATCATTATACCCGCAAACTTAAGAGGAGGATAAAGCCTTAAGGATATGGCTGGATGATATGTTGAAAATAAACTGGATCATCAAGAAAAATATACCCTTGCCTCCCCTCTCATCTTTATTTGGAAAACGGGTGTTTTTTTTATAACACTAATGGTGCCACCTAAAAAGGGGGAGCCGCCACGCATCTTTATTTACAAATGGGCCAAATAAAAGAATATTAGGATAAAAAATTCCTAATATGGCACCTCAGCTAACAGCCTAGGAAGCTATATCAGAAGGGGAGGAAGCTTTGAGGGGAACATCTGTCCAGCGCCTGTTTTAGCTGGCAGACCTTGGCGGACAGCATTGGGGTAAGAGCATCAGTGACATGTGGCATAAGGAGGTATAATTGTGTGTTTTCTTTGGTAATGAGGCTGGCAGTGTCCATCGCCTCAACATATTTAGCAAGTTGATGCTCATCAAAAGTGACAAGATGGAAGTCAGGTGTTTTTTTTGCGCCCATATGTTGACTATGGGCACCTGAAAACAATATAATTCCAGATCCCTACCTCTTGCCTCTGGAATGATCCATTGATCAAGTGATAGCAAAGTGTTTTGTTTACTCCAAGATTGACCTGGCCAACACGTTCATCCAAATAAGGTTCAAGGAAGAGATGGAGTGGCTCACAGCCATGGACATCAGGAGAGAGGTTTTTCAATTCATGGTAATACACTTCAGCTTGGAGAATGCACCAGTGACTTTCTAACGTTTAATTGACAATTAATTGGTAACCTCCAGTTATTATGGGCCATCACGCATATTGATGACATTTTGATTCATTTACCTACCTCTGAGCACCACAAAAAAATTATGAAGCAGTAATGACTGCTCTCCATAGGTAAGGTCCCTCTGTGAAGCCCTCCAAATGTGAATTCTTTTGCTTGGAGTAAACTTCATATCAAATGCGGTTTTGAAAGATGGATATGCAGTTTTCCATGTAAGAGATAGGCCATCCAGTTATAAAGTATATCAATTATCCAGAAACAGCTTAGAAAGTTTTTTAGAATGGTGATCTTTCTCAAAAAATTCTCCCCATTCTTACTCAATTTGAGGCAACTCTCCATTCATTGACCAGCAAGAATGACATTTTAATTGGATAAAAGAATTTTAGAAGGCATTTGAGTCCATCAAAGACTATTCTTTCAGCACCAGTTTTCAGACATGCAGTCAAAACCAAGGACTTCATAGTGGCTTGTGAAAGCTTCTTCAGTTGCTGTGTGATCTTTACTTACTTAAATAATGATAATGTTGAAAATCCAGTTGCTTAATTTTCATGCAAGTTTTTGTCTTCTGAGCAAGCCTTAAAGCTCTACGATAAGGAGCTGGAGGCTGTGTCCTGGGAATGGACTCATAAAACACCTTTAGGGGGCACAGCATGAGGTTATAGTTCAAACCAACCACTAGTATCTATTGTACTACAGAAAACCTAAGAAGCTCGCCCATTATTAAGCCTGCACCTTTCATGTCCTATGCAACTTCAGGATAGATTTATGTAAGGGTCCTTGAATGTTTTTACAAACATGGTATTGAGAACTTTTTCTTGAATCCCAGCATAGATAATCTTCATATCCTCACAACTGTTGTTCCCACTTCATAAGTCCTGACACTGGCTCCTCTTTTGGTTTTCTTTGCTGGACTGCCCCAGATGTGCCCCTCCTTGACCAAGTCATAGATCAGCTGTTCTCTCTATAAGAATCGGGTTATATGAGGACCTGGTGAGGAAGTCTCAGAAATGAAAACACTATTCTCTAAAAAATATGAAGATATTCTGAGATAAAGATTAGGTCCCACCACCCTCCATGACCAGGTAATTCAAGAACTAGCAATCATCTAGCAGTATGTCACCTGGGTATGAGAAGTTGAAAAAGTTGGTCAAGAAAACCTACAACTGACCAGGATCCTCTAATGTTTTTCCCTCTTTGATCTCTCAATGAGAAGTATGTGACCTCTCTAGATCCACCAGATCTGGGAAAGAAGGTCTTTTGCATCAACTGCAATAGGCTGAGGGGCCCTTGACCTCAGTGCAATTGACTTCATAGTGGATTAAACTTAATTCAAGAGTTATGATGCAATTATAGCTATGGTTGATTGCTTCTTTAATATTGCCCTCTTTATCCCTGCAACACAATGATAACTTCAGAAAAGACTGTAACTCTTTTACTCACGCATGTTTTTGTATGTTTTGCCTCCACATGAAGATATTAAGCTAGTGTGGACTCATTTAGCCAGGTTCTGAAGTTCCCTTTTTGACCTTATCCAGATCAAACCATGTTTTTCAGCTTTTTTAGCACCCCCAATTGAATGGTTAAACCAACAGGGTGATCCAAACCCTGGAGTAGTACCACCACTGTTATGCCTCATTCATTCAGTTCACATGAGTATCAGACCACCCCATGGCACAGTTTGCTTATAAAAATGCTCCAAATGCCTTCACTAGTCTCTCTCCTCTGAATCCAACTTAAAATAAAACCCTCATTTTAGCTTGGTACCCGCCTTACTTATGCAGTTCCTGCAGCAGAGGATCTTTATAACCACTTACACAAAACCTATAATTTTGTACAAGATTGCCTGTCTATAGCAGTGGAAGGCTATAAGAAGTTTGCATATTGAAAATGCCACTCAGTCCATGACCTTAAAGAAGGATCAATTGTCATGTTGGACACCTGATACATGAACTTAGAAGATCCTTCTAAAAAGTCTCCATGAACTTGCTCAGATTCATATAAAGTTATAAAGAACTTTAGAAATGGCGTCTTTTTAAATTTAAGCTCCCTTCCCATTAAAAGAAACACAAGGTATTTTATGTGTCTTGTTTATTTCCCTTTAAAGGCTTGGTCAGGATTTTAACCCAATATGGAGGATTGATTATCTCTGATTTTATAGTTTAAACTTATCTGAAAATTTGATTACCTTTGCTTCATTAAAAATTGTGGGATGCTCACCAAAATTAAAGAGGATGAATCAGGTGAAAATATTGTCTCTGAAGACTTTGGCTATTCTAAATGATATATTGGAACTTAAGACCATAAAATATACTACTCTATTAATAAGTGATTATTGCTGTTCATAAAATTTTTTTTTGGTTGTCATGCTAATTTTAGCATCAAGGATATACAAAGATTAAGGACGAATTTTATCTCTAATCTATAATATTAAAAATAACTTTCTTTAGGGTCTTTGTGTACCCTGAACTTTTACCTGGACGGTAAAGCTCTTCTCCAATCACAACAACTCTCTGCTCCCTACCAGGTCTCCCCAAGTCCCAAATGAACCTCAACAAATTTTTTAAATGACAAAATTTTCCTCAGAATTTTCTTCCTACCATAAAAACCCTTGTCTCTTTGAGTAGGAGGTTAAAACAAATGTAGAAGAAGCTTCTTCTTTTTTTTAGTACTAGATGGAAGAAGAAGAAGCTTCTTCCATTTCACATAATCTACATCTACTAGCTTCTATAGGGGTGGACCTACTGCTCCATCCACTGAACATTATTAGCTACAAATTTGGATTTTGTGTATTTAATTTACATCATTATTAGCAGGACCTTTGTCCCAGGCAGATAAGCTAATCAGAGACAAGCTTTAGCAATGCTGACTCAGATGGTAAATCTATGCTTTACTGCTACCATTGACAATAATAAAGTCTGACTAATCCATACTGAGTGTTTTTGCGTCAATTTTTCCACCCACTCTATACTTTTTGTTGCAGGCTAAAGGATTCCATCATAAAGAAATGGTCCAGAACCTTAGCCTATCAGAGACTTTACATATTTTATCATTAAACTTTATAACTTTGCCTCAACTTTCAATATCAAGAATTAGAGTGAAATATGTGAAAGTTTACATTCTTTGAATGACATGCAATCTCAACTAACTCACCTCAAATAAGGGTGGATCAGATATGTCCATTATAATTCTCTACCCACTTTAACAAACTGAAAGATTTTCTAAAAATAAATTGGAATCAGCGCAACTGTATTACAATCTCAGATTGACACCCTAATAAAATTCTTGGGGATTAATTTATATTTATTGATGAATTATTTATCAAACCCAGAAAATTTTGGATAGTAACAAATTTTCTGGTCCTTCAGGGATGCCTGCTGATCCTGGAACTTCCAGAAGCTTTGATTTACCCAGGTCTCCCAGAACTCCTTAGAAATCCTGGACCCCCTATAAGTCCTGAGCACCTGGACGCCCTGGTATTCTGGGTAGACCTGGCCCCCTAGACCCCTCTGAGCCTCTAGAGCCCAGTGACAGTGCTGAATTTCTTAAGGCAGACTCAATTTTTTTTGTTGCAGCAAGTGCAACTTATCAAAACCCAGTTCTGACATGTTGCTAAGGGTTTAAAATCACCTGAGATGGGGTGCTTTCTGATGCAGAAGTCTCTCTATTCGCTCATTATAGTCAAAATAGAATCTTGGCCACATTACCTGTCTCTATGCAAGGGTGAAGAAGCAAATACTCACTATCAAACAATGTCAACTTGAGCAAAAGGATTTTCTTGTTGTAAAAAATGAGGTTAAACAATTGAAGCAGGTCTTCAACATAAAATTTCTTTTCATACAGCCCACAAGCAAATTAACTCTATTGTTGATGATGTGAATGAAAGGGTGTTTAGCCGAGAGGGTAAAACTGCTTCCACCCCTAGTGCAGGTTTTGAGTTCAAAACCTGTACTGGCTAGAAAGCATTCTCGGTGTGGTATATTTGTCCCAAGGTCGACCCACCTTGAATAATTTTATTTTGATGATGTGAATGAATTGCGACATCAAGTAGATGCCATTCACCCATATAAATATTCCTGTGACATTATAACTCTCAGGATGGATGTATACCTCCTGCTTCCATTCAATTAATTAACCAACCAACCTTCTGGGAAACACATATATGCCCTCTCTAAAGAATTTTTCCTGAGAAAAGGAAGTATCTTTTACTTCCTATACCTTTATGAGAGTGATCTGGATGAGGCTACTAAACGTAAAAAGTTCAAGTATCTAACAACTTATATTAGCTGAGTTTCTCAAGATAATTTGATCCCACAATTAATGAGCTGCCAAACAAGGGTCAGTGTTAAGACTGAGCTTATAAAGGAATTTAGGATTAAAGAAACTTTGCAACCTAAATACAGGTTCACATGGGGATTAACCTCAATCAAGGAAAATCTATAAATGAGTTTGCCTAAAGGTTCCAAATAGATGCTCAAATTCTATTTGCAGAAAATTGACTCACCTTGGATGATGCCATCACTACCGCTTTATCTGCGTTCCAATACATACATTATCCAGTTGTACCTCAAGGCAATTTACCACAAACTTACTTTGTTGTTGCATTATAAAAACCCTTATAAAGTCTCCTAAATTCTTTAAGGCCTATAATTTTTTAATTCTATGTACTAAATATCTCAATCTCTCATTATAGTTGTGACACCTCACAATACTTATACACAGAGAAATTACTGTCTTTATTAAAAACTTATAAATTTACTGTGGATCGCTGTTTCCATTTTCCTCAGAATGACAGATTAAAGACTAGTCAGCTTAATGATAAGAGGCTCTCACTGCTAACAAATTCTAAGCGCCTCAGACTAACAGATCTCTGACTTGTACATCTTGCTGTTTTGCATTAGACACCACCATTGGAGCCAATGAGCCAGTTATGTTCATGGAAATAAGATTTAAATCTCTCCTACTTTTATTTTGTCATGGAAATGGCAGAAGAAGTTTAGACCGGCCTGCCAGTCAGGACGCATAAGCACTTAAAAAGCAAGCCAGAATGCCAGAGGCATTGCTGACTGAATAGCTTGATATGGAGCTGGGCATTGGGAAACAATGAATTGTTGGTGTAATATCTCAGTGAGTATGATCCTGACGATGAACCACAATGAGCCCACTCCCAACCCAGGGGGCCTTGCTGCAGGGGGTGGGACCACAGAGATAGTTTTGATAAGTTCATCAGCAGATGGGATCATTTTAACTGGGAAGGCAAGAAGGCGGATTCTCTCTTGCAATTGGTGGACATAAGGCCACAAGATTACCATGTATTGTTGACGGAAGTTCATGATAACAGGGTTGAATAGCCAAAAATATCAGACTCGCTGAATCCAATTGACAACAGAGGGGGCCACAGTGGCCATAAGTACTGGTAGAGCCCATCTGTGTACGGACTGATGGGCCACCAGGAGAACGCCATCAGGGATGCAGTCAGAAGGGGTAGTACAATAGAAAATTGTTTTGGTTTTTTGGCAAAATTTAATGAAGAAAAGGGAAGAAAATCAACCAACAATTTTATCAGTGCTATGCAACTGATTAGATAGTGGTCAATTGGGGTAGTGACAATCAGGGATCAGGACCCTCAATTTTGACCTAACTGGCGAATTATTTGGGAATAGGTGGGTTTGTTCCTTGGGAACTGACATTAAAAAATTTGGCAGTGGGCCAAGTTACTGTCAGTTTGACCTCAAACGTCCAAACTGAGGCTTGGCTACATTTCTGACAGTTGGCATGATGGTATTTGGCCCAATGAGCAACAGGAATCCCCCAAGGCCACCCCACATAGGGGTGGGTCCATTTGGTTAGGAACGGGTTCAGGACGCCCAACCTGCCCGTGCTTGGTCATTGGGCCATTTGTTCAGTCAGTAGCATCACATCAGCTGCAACACCCAAATTGTCAACAGGGGACTTTAAACCCTCATTGATGGCATTTGATGCTATAGCCTGGCCATCAAGGATGCTCCCTGATGACTTTGGTAGGGAGGTGATTTGTTTGATTGACATTTTAATTGAATTGGAACCATCAGCCTTTCTGGCTGATACCTCAGTCTTCATGCCTTTTTGGCCATTTGAGATCTGACCATTGGCCAGATTGCCACTTGAATTAGAACTGACTGATTTCAATTTGACAATATCAGCGCAGATTTTGCTAACTTCCCATAGCAGTTCTGCTGAGGTAAGTGTGGGTGCTGGGGGTGGGATCTGAAGCGAAAGAGCTGTTATCCACCACTCATCTACTACATGAGTGAGATCGCCCTGATTAATGAGAGGTACTGCCATCCTCTTTGGTGTCTTCTTACTTGGAAATGGGAAAATGGCCCAATCAACGGCCAGAGGGAGTTCCCTGGGACCTACATATACTGGGCAATTATATAAACAAAGTTTTGCAGGCATCTATGTTAGCAAAAGTTAGGCATTAACTAACAAAAATGTAAGCAAGTTTAAGGAGACCATGTTTAGCCTAAATAGCAACCTCAGCTAGCCTCACTTCATGTTACTTCTGACTATTTTCTAACATTTAACTCACAGTTTGGATCTTCTATTGTACAAGCCTTGGTACTTAATTCTTAAATAGTTAAAGATTCCAAATTCCAAATCTAGCATTGAAAAATCAGCCATTGAACAATCTCATTTTCATTTTGGACCATATATAGGAGATGTATCAGAAAGATCCAAACAAGAATTCTCACATGCACAGGAACCAGGGGAGAAGCCTTACAGGTTGGCTTCTCAGCTCTCCACACACTTGCTAGGCCGCCTCCAGTCAATTAAGTCATGAGGTCATTAACAAAGGTGAAAATTGAAGACCTTAACTAAGCATTTAATCTAAAATTTTAAAAAGATCCCAATAAAAGTTATTATAAAAGATCATCTCAGCAAACCCATCCTGACCCGTTCTATATATAATGCAGGCCTTTAAATTAATAAAGAAAATTATATGAATTTCTGAAAGGGTGGTTAGCCAAGCAGGTAAAATTGCTTCCACACCCTAGTGCAGGTTTTGAGTTCAAAACCTGTACTGGCTAGAAAACATTCTCAGTTTGGTATATTTGTCCCAAGGTTGACCCACCTCAAATAATTATATATGAATTTCTGGTTGCTTTACCAGTTCCTTTTATTTACAGAATTGAGCAAAACTTACCTTGTCTTACAGTATATCTTAATGGTAAACTGACAAAATGTGGTGCTCACTACAAGGGGCCTCTGAGCTGTGTATTAAAATGTCTATCACATAAAATAAGAAACAATTCTAGTTAATATAACCATCCTGCAGATTGAGCAAGGAGTATAATTCTAATGTATCAACAATTACCATTATAAGGTGATTTTCTTAAATACTAAAAGCCTGGTATTTTTAAGCAACTTTCTGAGTTTACCTTATCCTCTGTTGATCAAACTCAGTATCAATTAATCATGAGATTTTTTAGCAATTATTAATAATTATAAATAGAATATACACTATAAGAGGTCATTCGAGTCAAGTTTAAACTATGACCATTTCTTCTATAAGGTGGAACCTATTATATGTTCTGGGGGAGCACCCTCTGCAACTCAACAAGGAGGAACTTCCCTTCAGAACTAAGAATGGGGAAAATTCTGCTCACCCCACACCAACCAGGGCTAACTAGCCCATGTTGTTTAAGAAGGCTGACTGACAGCTTACCACCTGAAGGTTGCTCCTTTTGACCCCTTTTCTTACTACCAAGGAATTGTTGGAGAAGATTAAGGGGGTGTGTCAGGAGGTGGTGGTGGTCTAAAGTCATCTCCAGCAGGAAGTTCGTGGCATCCTTCCATAACAAAAGAACCTATATCTAGTTTGAGTCTCATTATACAAGTAAGTCAATATTGAACCATTTTATATTTGTTCAAACCTAACTCAGATTTAAAATCGCCTCTCTGATCTTCACCCTACCACTAGTGAAGCAGAGACTACCCCAATTGGTTTGGCCATGCCAAAACATTTATTTGAAATGGGGTTTACCTATACCTGCCCTGGCCTTGGGCGCGCCTTGTCAGATATTACACAAATTGTTACCAGATCATGAGGTGGAATCGTGCCATAAAAGATCTTGGAAAAAATTTGATACCAATCATGCCAATCCAGCCAGATTAAATCAATACTAATAGCTATTCACTGTGTCAATATTTCATTATTATATTATGATGATAATCACAGATATTTATTCAACATTTTCCCTATCCCCCACATGCTGAGCTTATAAGGCAGTAGTCCCAACAGGTACTGATGTCTCTCCATTTTTCTTTCTTATTTTCCTTAGCTTTTTTATTTATAGTAGAATTTAAAATCCAATTTATCTACTAAACCAAGAAGTTCATGGGATTATTTAGGAGCTATGATAACTAATTCTAGGAGTTTCTGACTATTTTATACTTTCTCTACTCACCCTGCTTCAAACAGTATGGATGGCTGCACCCACGGTATTCTGGCTGTTGATGCAAATGTTAACACATTATGAGTGGCAGTACAGTCTAATTATTATCAGAAAGCATAATGATACTTGTATTTCTCAAACCAAATGCTCTTAGAAAAAGTGACACTTGGATTCAAACAATACCTGTAGCGTTCTGTCCATTTAAAAAACCCCATATCCTACAAGTAGTAATGCATTATAAAGAAATAGGCTAACAGCTTAGGCCTACCCAAAACTTGCACTCACAAGTTGCATTATTTATAAAGCCTCAATCTCTATTAACTGAAATAACTAGAATTCCATTGTGGACAATTTTTTAGTTAATAATTGAAGTCCAGGGCCAGATTGCTATGTTAAATAATGGAATTCATTGCTATCTTAAGGACTAACTCTGTCAAAATGTTTTAATCCTTATGTCTCTTGCGGTCACCATTTTAATTAAATCAAAGATTTTTTTGGAAACTACAATGGTGCTATCAAGAGATACTTCTCATGAAAGTGCCTTTAGGATTATAGTCATAAAGGGCCTGGGGGCCTAAAGGTCCCCACAGTCTTCAAGGGCCATCTGGTTCCTTTTATCTAGCTCTTGATGAGCTTGGTGAGTCTTGGAATCAAGACGTCCAAAATGAAAATGCACCTTTATGGGATCAGATAAGAAATGTAGCACAATGGTGTAAGATTCACCTAGATGGAGTCCCATTGAATCCAGAGTCATTCTAAATGGCCTGTTGAATGGTATAGGCAATCTTTTACATTTATAAATGTGTTTAAAATTGTTTCAACTAACTTAAACAAAACGTTTCAGCTATAAAAACTCATCTGAGTAGGTGCAAGAACAAAATTTATACTTCAACGTGCTGAGATTTGATCCCTGAAAAAGCAACTATATCTCAAGGTATCATTTCTTTTCTAAATAAACAGTGGGACAAGGTTCAAGAAACTTAAAAGGGTACACCAACAATTTGACTAACAGTTTCCTTGCGGCTATGTAAAAACTGAGATTTATAAAACTGGTCCTGACATTGACACCAACATCCCACTATACCTATTGTATTTTATTTTAAACTAAATCAAAGAAAGATTTGCCTAGGGCAAAAAAGTGGAGTCTCCTTCATATATGCTTATAAGGGCTCTATTGAGGAAATAATGATTTCCAGAAAGTTAATTATATTAACTCTTGTTTGAATAGCATGGCTTGTTTATTTATGACTCTACATCTGAATGATTGCCAAGCATTTGATCAAGTCTGCACAGTCTCAATTAAGGAGTTTGGCAGCAATTATGCCCTTGCCAATCAAGGTTAGACATTATTGTCTATCCATTTGAATAAGAAAAAAGTCTTATAAATTTCACCAACTGGTTTTATTTTCATTAAGCCCTCTGTCACCACATGCCAAATCACCATTGATGACGCTATAGCATCTGTGTCTCCACTTTGTAATCTTATAACAAAGTTCAATTAAAAATGATTGGACCTAAGAATGATTTTAGCTGTATCTGGGAGATCAAAGAGGCCTTTAATGAAACACCATCAATGCCGACCTAAAACTCTACCTCAACATAACCAGATGACCTTGTCTTCATGTTGTTGATTAAAAGAATGTAAAGTTTCTTTGCTGTAATTGTAAGGGATAAGCCATAATCCAAAAATTGCTGGAAGAGACTTACCAAGGAGGTGGGAAAAGGGCAGTTGACCTGAAAAATAATGCTCTACATTCTGACATCCCTATATTGCCTTAAAAACCTTAAATACTCATACTAAATTCAACATTATTATACATATGGGAGATGAATTAGTACCACTTGACAATAAAAACAAATACTGCTTACTCCTTTTCCTATAACTCTCTTATGTGTCTCAACTTCCCCCTTATTTTGAGAGATTGGTGACTCAAGTTGGTGTTTGGGTTCATAAACGTTCCTCTTTAAGCTATTAGCAACAGCGGTTATCCTATAAAGGTTATTTTATCAAAGTTAATGAAGCGCAAATTAAGATTGCCCCTGACTTTCCATACTATATGGTTTACATAACAGTTGAGCCACAATGTAACCCATTTATTAGGGCCTACGAATATATTGCCTATCCACTTTAGAAAATTGTCACAAAACGCTTTTGACTGTCCTCTGGATAACGTCAGCTACAACCTAAACCTGGGGACCCAGTTTATCCATGACTACTATATCATAGTGAATTATAATGGTGAAATTTTATCACACTTAAGACATAGAGCCATAATGGCATGAGACCTCTTGAGATACTATGATGGAGATCAAAGCTAAGTCCTGGCTTTTGGAAATAAAGATTGGAGTGATTAGATCAAGTATCATGTGAGGGGCTTAAATGTGAAAATACCTTCTTTTGTAGTGGACGATTATGAGGGTATGACTCTTTATCTACCAAGATCAGCCATTATAACGCCCAAGTATCAGTTTATAGACAGCACCAGGGTCCGTGCTAATATTCTGCTAGGGCACCTATTGGAGATAAAAGGGATAGAGAACCCTTTAGTAAAGGAAGTCATGACCTGCCCAGTAATTTTTGATCTCACCAATGTTGTGCTCATATCAGTGTTAGTAGCAGATATTGATAAACCTAAAACATGAGACTCAACATTTCAGCCTCTTAAGTTTGCTTATTGCTTGTGGAAAAGATTGATGATGTACATAGCTTTTAGAGTTTACAAGATTTTGGTATGGTGTCTCCATATTTAGTAGCCCTAGTGGAGACACTATTGTAGCGAGTTGTTCAGTGAACAATGAGCCAAATTTGAGCTGTCTTTATAATGATACTCCAATTGTGTTAATATTTGCTTATAGCTTTGTGAAGATGAATGACATACTACATCATGTTGATACTGGAGATGCTAAACTTATACAGACTTGTCTTTATCAGAAAAGTAAGATCAAAGAAGCTCAGGTGGCTTTTAATTATACAGGTATTGGATGCTGTATTACTGGTGCCTTCTCATATCCCCTGGGCTTTCCCTCCCTTGAGAGTCTAAAAAAGTATTCATCAGGTGGTTTTGGACTATTGAAGTTTTAATCTATTATTAAGAGGATAGATATTCACTGCCCCAGATCAATAACTTTTTTCTGCTTACTTTATGGATCAAGATACTTATCTTAATTGACCTTGAAAGTGGGCACTAACAAGTAGAGCTGGCGCATAAGTATAAAATTGTTCTCTTATTTTAATGAGGGACTGTTCAACACAACCAGGATGCGCCAAAGAGCTTTTTAATGCACCCACCATATTCCAACAGG
The DNA here is from genome assembly GCA_022478985.1 of Massospora cicadina. Lineage (NCBI taxonomy): Eukaryota > Fungi > Entomophthoromycota > Entomophthoromycetes > Entomophthorales > Entomophthoraceae > Massospora > Massospora cicadina. The sequence goes on along the minus strand of JAKSZP010007026.1, from coordinate 17,965 downwards.
CCATGGAAAGATCCTAAAAGACTTAAGTTTCCTGTGTCCCTTTCTATCCCATTAAAGTTATATCATTTTTAAAATTATTTGTTGGTCAGTTGAATCAAAACATGTAAATTTTTAACCGTCTTCAAAAGATATCTTATTGTCTCAACCTTCAAAATGCTCCTTTTCCAATTCAAAATGGAATTTTAAACTTAAAGGTCTCAAAGCAAAGAATAAAAATAGTTCTGATAAAGTTGTAGCCATCAATATGATGCCACACCCCAATATTATGAGAAATATACAAGTAGTTTTTTATAATGATGGGCTAGATCTGCCATTTTATCCTCGGTTTGCTGACCTAGTTGATCCTCTCTTTTATCATTTACAAAAAAGAGGATCCTTTTGATTGGCGCCCTGATAAGGAACATGCCTTAAATATGTTGATTACCTCCTCTGCACAAAGCCTATCTTAGTTCAACTTCAGTTCAATCAAACATTTTAGTATTTCATTGAGCTAGTGATGTGGCAGTAGGAGCTATCTTAGCTCAACATAATGAGAATCAAGTTAAGCCTGTGGCTTACTTCAGAAAAACTTTTAATAGGGCTAAAAAAATCATAGCGCATCAGATGAGAGTCACTAGCTGTACTGCTGACAATAAACATCCTTGACCATCCTATATAAGGAATCCATTTTAAGGTCATTTTATGACCACTCTTTGCTTCGATGCGTTTAATAAATATATGGCTCAATGGCAGATTGAAAAAGATTGGCTTTACACTTACATAATTATGACTCTAACACTATCCATTGCGCTGTAGAAATTCATCAAAATTGGATGATCTCAAGGATGTACATATTTATAGTATTTAACTCCTACAGAAATTTGGCTTGTACAATCTAATGGATGGCCTTAAGAGGTGGGAATTGAAGACCCATGAGTTCTAAGATAATTTGTGAAACTTGACCAGAGACACTCAGATCTGAGCGAGGTTGTTATACAAAAAAGTAGATGGTAAGTGGCTTCCATATTTCATTTTTCATGTGCTAGAGTCATCCTTGAAGAACTCTAAGATTTGGGAAAAATATGACGAAAAAAACTTATGTGTAATTAAAAAAGCACTGCTACTGGGATTGAATAGTTGGGACTATCCATGAAGTACTAGAGGCCTATTTAACTTTTAAACACAAGATCAGTGCAGATTTAATATCAACATTAAGTCATGGCTCAATCAAGTCCCTTTAATTTTGTCATTATTGATGTGGTTGGTCCATTCCACACTGGCTTACATGAGCAAAAAATATCTTGTTAGACATAGACAATCTGTCTAAAAGGCTAGATGCAATTACTGTGTGATATGACTGCAACAGCTAAAGCAAATATCTCTTTTAATACATTTTTACCCATCACATATGCTCACAGACTTTAACTTTGACAATGGACTCAATTTCACCTCTCAGGTAATCCAAGAGCTAACCTCTCTATTTGGCACTAACAGGATAAAATTTATTGCCCCATATTATCCATCTAATATGGACAGTATAACATGATAACAAGACTTTATTTTCCATCTTATAAAAGAATTAATGACTTCAATTCTATGCGCTGAAACCACAATTTGCTCAGCGCCCTATTGATCTATTGAAAATGTGACCATCAGTTAATCAAGATGTCCCCCTTTGAAGCCTTATACGAATGTGCACCCATTTATAAAGCAGTGTTCAACTTTTGTTGAACTCCTTGGTGCCCAAAAATACAAGAAAACTATGAGGGCCTTAGAAGACGAAATTATCTGACTTCAAGACCTTTCTACCATAGGGATTACCTCAATTACAAATAAAGAGATGACCTGCTCTAATGCTAGTAGACTCGCCTTTTTTACCTTCCATTTAGAAGATTTTGTCCTGTAATATGACAATTGACCAAGAGACTATTATATAAAACTTGACGTCCTTTGGTCAGGTCACTACCACATTATACATAAGGTGAGCTCTAAGTATTACAAAGCCAATGTAAATCAAAGTATTATGGTCAACCTAGTTTATAGCTGTTTCTTAAGGCCCTATACCCCCTCTGACATGATCTTAAGCGTTATCAGGATTTGAGTTAACAAATGAATCAAGATTAAACTTCCAAATTTGGCATTGATGAGTCATCTACTGAAAAATATTGCATACATCTAGGACCTTCTACAGGAGTTTATTGGAAAGTCCAAACAGAAATCATCAAGTGCGCAGAAACCAGCGGAGATGCCTTCCAGGGTGGCTTCTCAGCTCCCTAAACCTTGTTAAGGGTTCCTCCAGTCAATACAATAATGATTTCATCAACAAAAAAGAATGATAAAGACCTTAACTGAGCAGTTGATAAAAAAATTTGAAAACCCTTATTGAACAGAGAAAAAGAAACCCTCTTAGAAACGCATCCTGACTCATTATAAAAATACTAATAGCTTTTGATCTAATATATAGTTTATACACAACTTTTTACAGCAGCTTTTTAATTTCCTTTTACATAAAGCTTTGATCAACAATCAGACCTCATATTACAGTCTATTTTACTGTTAAGCTAACAAAAAGTAGAAGCGTTGGCTCACAAAGTAGAATCTTAGCTATAGTAGACACCTATTCACTGGTTATTATTTATCCTTTTTGTTAAAAACCAAAAGATATCTTGAATTTAAATTTGAGTCTGAATATGGAACAGTGGGTACTCATCTCACTAAAGCTATTGGAGCTTACTCAGCCTTGCCCCTTAGGTTTTGGAAGCTTTTAATCACTGCTCCTACTATAGCCTTAGACAATAGTAGTTATGAACTACCCATTGGAGTTTAAATAGTGAGAGAATATAATATTAAAATCACTAAGAACAAAATATAGCCCTTCTGGGATATTGCATACCACTACTATATAGTCTTTCATTAAAAACAAAGGCTCACAAGGAAACGTTTGTGTCTCATTAAGTATACTTCCTACATCTGTCTCATAGATACCAAATTCTAGGGCTTAAAACTAAGTTTTTACCCAATACTATTTATGCTGAATATTGTCTTTTTCAATTTTCACCTATTTTTTTCTCTATAGTTCAATGAACTCAAGCTGTGGTGTACTCTTGAGTCCAAATTTATACTCCCATATTCATGTTTTAGAGATATATGGACAAACCAACCTTTCTATTAAGAAATCTTGACTTGTTCTAGAATATTAGTGTCATAAAATCCAGTAGAAGGGTTTATTAACTGACTAATGTTTTGCACATGATAAACCCAAAGAGCAATGGATTGACGATATTGAGATTGCCAACTCTTAATAAAAAATAACATACTTTTATATATAGGGATCAATTGCCTCTGTGACACCACTTTACCTAATTTATATCTATCAGTCACCAACTTCTACAGCTGACTCTTATTCTTCCCTACTATCCACTCTCTTCTTCCTAATCAAATACCTTCCTTATTGCCTTCACGTTCCACTTATATCTTTGTTGCTTTGGTCAGTTTTGATCCTTCAACTTAGCTATTAATCTATCAGAACTCTTTTGGTTTTGTTTCATCATTTGAGGCTCTGGAAAATGTTTACACTGGAATGGTATCGCCTTTTTGCCCTATTTCCAGGCGCTTAATATTTGTATATCTATTAAATCGTTTCTGACAGATATTAGCCAATCCCCACAACTATATAGAGCTTATTGTTAGTAATATCTATTTTAACAACACCCCCCTTGACTGGATGATGAGTCTCCTATTGCTTATACGCCCAGTGGAACTTCATGTGTACTCAATAAAAAATTTGACCACTCAAAGGGTCCTTAATGGTGTAGGCGTCAACGCTCATTTTTATAATTATTTTGAACATCCCAATCCAGATTAAATAGTTTATGATCCTGCCCAATTCCATTCTAGTCATAGAATAATATAAGCTCTCCTTACTGTAACTTCTCTAATCCAATATGCCATACCTGGTTAGAAACCTGGTTCTTGATCTTCTTAGCCAAGCTAGAGGAGTATGTTTTTTCATTTGCAGCTTGATTAAGATGTTTGTCGGGTTTTTTAGATAGCGTTGCAGCTCCACTCTACCAGTGTCTTATACACAGGCATAAAGGAGTGCGGGTAGGTCTGGGTGCCATCCATAAAGCAACTGGAAGGGGCTCTTATTTGGCACTGAGTGGTAACTAATATTGTAGGTAAAGATGGTAATGGAAAGGAGAGTACTCTATTTAGAGGGTCTATCCATTACCAACTTTTGGAGTATGTCCACCAGCTTTCCATTAAACTGTTTGACCATTCCATTTAATTTAAGGTATTTTGGGGTTGTTAGAACCCTGTGGACGGCCATCATTTCATTTAGCTTGGGTAGAATATGGGAGTGAAATTAGTTTCATTGTCTAAGGATGAACTAAGGGCAGCTATGTCACTGGATAATACATTCCATTACAAACTTAGCCACAGTGACCGCCCCAGATCTCATATTGCCCACGCCTCACCCACCTAGTCAAGTGGCAATAACACCAGAATATACTTAGACCAGTTCACTCCCATCAAAAAGGGCCCAACGACATCCTTGGATGCCATGTGCCAGAAAAAATGAGGTTTCACCAGCTGATAAGAAGTCTTCTGTCATAGATATGGCTAAGAAGAACTGGACTAGGCTCCCAGTTGAGGTGTGCAAGCACCCAGTGGAGGCCCCAAAATGCCAGAGGCATAGCGGTCTGGGTGACTAATAGAAGTGGGTATCAACAGGAAACTTGAAGGAAGCAAACATTCAGTAACATACCAAAGGCCCCCTAAGGCAAACCAGATGGTTGCATTGGGGGCAACCGTGAGTCTTGCAGGGGCAACCCCCAAGGGCGAGAGAGGCAGGGAGGATGACGACTCCTCCAGGGTTTGCAGTTGCTGGCCTTCAGATTCCAATAGGGGGACTTGCGCACCAGCGGGAGATGGCACAGAGGCCGCCACATTATTGGAAATATGGGTAGAAGTATGGTAAACCCCATGAAAGGGGCTGAGACTGAGTTTCCCCTGGAGGGGATGCTCTAGGTCCCGCTGGTGAGCTGGACCTGAAGCAGCAGGGGTGGCTATGGAAGCTAAACCCACACGCGGCGGTCCAAGTATGCCTTGGGGCTGCTCCAACTGGGGAGCAGTTTCAGCAGACTTGGCACCCAAATGAATGGAAGGCCCTCCATTTAATGAATGCGTGGAAACAATTGTAGCAGAGGGTTCACCATTGGGGGTAGAAAGGATTATCACGTTTGTGATCCACTGCCACATGGTGGGATTAAGCAACTGGATAATCCAGTTGACAAACATCAGAAAGAGGATTTGGGCGATGGCATGCTTCACTGAATTTGATTAACAGAATCATTTATAATTGTTTAAAGGCAGATGGAGTCCATGACAAAGTAGGCGGATTTATCATATTTATTTTGATGAAAGGCACAAATAATGAACTGACAACTGCCCTCAGTGGGGCCAGTTGCCTTTTAAACTGGGTGATAGGCATGAGGAAGTATCAAGGGATTGGTCATTCAGGGAATGGGAAAGGGATTCAGTTGGCTGGCTTGGAGGTAGGTAGAAGGTGGCTCCTGATTCAGGCAAAAGCTTAGAAAATTTTTGCAAATTTTCCCAAATTCTTGGGGCCAAGCCAAATCAATACTACTGATACAGGTCCTGATGACTCAAGTCAGCCTGTTCACACAGCTGGGGCGGTCTGGATTTGTCTCAGGAGGCAGGGGTCCTTGGATCAGGTTTGTTGTGATTTGGGCCAATCCCGCGTTTGGGCAGCTCATATGATCTGAACTTCCTGAATCTATTTTGGAGCATTGGGCCTGATGATCCGAGCTGTTTGGAACTGGGTTTGTAATCTGAGCTGTGTTCCAATCTGGCTTCTGAAGCAGGCCAGCCCAGAACAGCTCCCCCAGTCCAGAAATTACTGGCTGGGCTCCAATGTTGGGAGTTGCCATTTTCCCAATTTTTTGTTATGGCTTGCCTGGGGAGTGGGTGGCCTCAGGGCCCTCTCCATGCCCCCTGATGTGAGCCATCTCTCTGCAGACCCCTTCTATCAATCTTACCAGGATTGAAGAGGAGGAAAGGGGTGGGAGTGGGATGACTTTGGGTAGGATTGCCATTACCGAGCGCTCATCTATCACATGGGTGAGGTCGCCCAGCTGTGACAGAGGGTCCACTGGAGCCTTGAGCCCTTCTTCATCTGGAAGGGGTGCTGAACCCTATCCAGTTGCAAGGGCTGGTCCCCAAGACTTAATCTTCTAGCAAAACGGCTCTTCCACTTAGCATAGGTGGTAGCAGAAAATCGCTTTAAGCATGTCAAAGTGCATGCTCTCCTATTAATACTGAGATCACAACAATTACAGTGCCATGCATAATCTGCCATGTCCTACTTCTCAGTGCACACTCATAATAATACTTGGTCAGGATGAAGGTCTCTGAAAGTTCACTGTTTTGTTTCCAATCAGCTTGTAAAACTCACCGTTCTTCTGAAACATAATGGACCTCATTCCATCTAACTGCCTTGATTACCTGGGGCAGTTCATCGTCATATTTCCTGCTAAGAATTTTATCCTACATTATACTACTAAAATCTGCCATAATGGCGATTGTTGGTAGCTGCAATAGGCAATCTGAATTCTGGTGTTTTGCACCAGGTCAGTGAAGAATTTTGAAATTATAAGCTTGTAGTTTAAAGCTCATCATTCTAGGCGCCCTTCCAGTTAACTGAGATTTTGCAGCCAGCATAACAAAACGTGGTCCATTACTACTTTAAACTTCACTCCATGCAGGTACACTCTGAACCGCTTATATGCATAGGTCACTGCTAAGCACTCTTGCTTAGTCATGGTATAATTTCGTTTGTGGCAGTTCAGACTCCAGCTGCAGTATGCAGCATGGTGCACCTCTCCTTCTCTACTTCATAAAGCAAAAATACATTAACAGAGGAAAGAAAGCATCTGTTTGAGCACTAAACTCTCTTACAAAATTTGGATATTGTAGCACCAGCGCACTGATTAATGCTGTCTGCAGCATATCAAAGGCACATTGTCAATGTTATGTCCTTTCAAATGTGGCATTTTTCTTCAGCAGCTCAAAAAGTGGAGCCCTAATACAGATATCGTTTGGTATAAAGTGCCAGTAGTAACCAACCATCCCAATAAAATACATGTACATCATGCTTGCTACTTGGTGGGTCATTTTCTGGATAGCCTTCACCTTAGCTGGCTGTGGTTTAAGCCCCTTTTCATCAACCACAAACCTAAAATATACAGTTTGTCCTTGAAGAAGTAGATTTGTGGAGCTTAGTTTTGATGGCCTCAGAAAGCCAGAATATTAACTCTTTGAGATGGATAATATGCTCAGAAAAAGTCCACTAAAAGACATTGATATCATCAAGGTACATGAGGATGCACAACAGCAAAAGATTGGCTAGGATAGTGTACATGGCCACTGAAATGTAGTAGGGGCGCTGCACAACTCTTGGGGCATATATATGGCTATGAGCCTCTTAGACATAATTATAGCACATTTCTCCTATTCTGCTGCAGGCAACTCAATTTTCCAGTAACATAATATCAAGGTTCGTTGCAGAAAAATAACAAGCACCATCTAACTAATCCAAAGCATCATCAATTTGTGGCAGCGGATAGGAGTCCTTTTTGGTTATCCTGTTGAGCTTCCAGTAGTCAATTACCACTTTGATGGTGTCATCCTTCTTTTTTATTTACTCTTCTTTAACTCACTGTCACGTCTGTCTTTATGTCTGTCTGTAATAAAATCTTGCAAATGATTTTTCACTTTCTTCTAAACTAGCTAGAGGCTTTTAAATTTGACACACTTATGTATCTCCGATGACAATACAATAATCCATCAGAAAATTTTAATTTTCATGTTCAAAATAAAAAGTTTTATATTTAATAAGTGAAAATCATATATATTAATGATGGTATTTGCTATATAGATGTGGCTGAGCAGTTAAAACAGTTGACTTGATAATTTGAAGGTTTTGTTTAGTGGTTATTGGTCATTAAGGCAATTAGAAAATCAATCTAAATCAAAACTTTGAATCAAAAGTCCTATCAATTCTAAAAATAATTCCTTAGCATAATTGGCTCAGTCGCATAACTGGATTAGTTGCAAGCATCACTTTATAAAATCAAAAAGTGAACTTAACAAGAATTGAGAGAGCAACCAACTGCCAGTGCACACTGAAACTATAGAGCAGTGATCCATGGCCAACCACCCAAGTGTAGGGAAGTCAATCTGCCCATCTGTGCGCAGCACATAGAAATGGATAACTTGCCTGCACTAATATCAAATAACAATAATAAAATGAAGGACGCCAAGATGGATGTACCATCTGATAAACTTCCCACTAGCCCAAGCCCCCACATGACTAATAACGGGGAAGGGCTGAACAACACGTGTATGTCAAATAATGATTTGGCAACACAAAAGATGATGAAACGTGAAAACGCGTCAAAGGGTCATGGTGCCATTGCAACTAGCGCAGATAATGGGGCCAACTCCCCAGGATCAGTGGCTGTTGACAACCAGACAACAGGAGACACCTTCAGGGAGTGAGGCCTGATGCCAAGAACAGCGGTGTCAGGAAATTCCCCACTGAACCTCAACCAGTAGAGGGAATTGGGGCCTTGCATGGTAAGAAAATTTTGTGGAAAAAACAAAAAAAACCAGGATGAAGTATTGGTTGGATCCAAAAGCCAACTCAGATTTGATTGATGAAAATCAGCAGCTCAAACCAACAGAGCAATGACATAAAAAGTTTTCTGCTGACATGGAGAAACTTTCTCAATCCGCTTGGAGTATTTTAGTAATAAAGAATTTGGGCACCAGTTCTGACAAGGCCCAGTTGGGGGGGAGAACGGTCCCCAACCAAAATTGATCTGGAAACCTGAGCAAATTGTTGAGCATGATCCCTGGTACACCATCAAGTGCAATCCCTAACAAATTCATGTCAACAGGGGGGTCTATCTCAACCAAGAATTGATGGCTGATCTCAAATGGACCATTGGGAACAAACCTCAACAATTTTAAGCCATCAGAGGGGATTAGATTAGCACAAAGCCAATTGCTGAACCAATACAAACCTTTGGGGACCAACCCTGACAGGGGTGAATCTATGTCAGGGACTAAATCTGAGGGATCAGACACTCAAGAAAATTTGGCAAAAAAACTAAAAGTACTACTGGAAGGGGCCAAAACACCGACAGTGGTCAAGTCAGTGGCCAGAGCCCCGGTGAAATTTACCCTGATTCAGTCAGACATGTTAGCACATTGAGGCGTGTCTGCCCACAAAGTCAAACAATGGGAGGCATTCCAGTTTCCATACTCTACAGTGACTCAGTGGGTCTCCAAAAGTATCAAACCAGCCATCATGGCTATGTGGTGAGATTACAAGTTTTCTGCTGGAGCAGCCAAATGCTGGTTTGATACCCAAATCTTAATTGACATGGCGGTACTATTCAAAGCGTCATGAGTTCAGACAGAAGACGCCCTGGAATGGATGAAAGTTCCCATAGAGAACAAGGTTATTGAGGCCACAATCTGTGAAGATTTAAAACTGGTGGACGCAAAGGCCTGGATGGAGGCTGGCATTGACCTTTTAACCGTGATGGAGTATAATAAGGCAGGCATTACAGCACAATATGCCCAAGCTGTCAGGAGCTAGGGCCTCAACCTAACAGAATTAGCTGAATACATGAAACGATTCCTGAATGCCTCAACTGCCCTTGAATGGGCCCAACACACCATTCCAGTAGACATGGCACTGGAATGGTATAATACCACGTTCTCCACAGAGTAGGCACTACTGTGGATCACAGCTGGGTTCAAGGCCACCGAGGCCCTACACTGGTCATACACCTGAATCCCACCAGCCACTGCATCATACCTGATGAAAGCGGGCTGGACAAAGGAAAAAGCGGTGGAGTGGGGACCCTTCCAGGATTGGTCACCAGAAGAGGCCATCAACTGGTCCACCAATGGATTCACACCAATGGAAATAAAATACTGATTCCAAGCGGGGGCCAGTATGAACCTAGTACGTGAATGGGAAGAGCTGGGGGTGACTAAACTGATTCACAAAACTCTTAGAGGCTGACCCTTCCCAATCAAAAAGTGGAAAATCTGGCGCAATGTCACAACTATTGCTGAAGCTGCAGACTGGGATGCTATGGGGCTCACCCCTGAGCAAGCCAACTGTGGATGGAACATGAGATTTCACCACAGGCAGCAACAGCAATGAAAGAGGTCATGACTTCAGACTTGGGCCAAGAATGGCTCAAAGTGGGGATCCACATTCAAACCATCTGAGATTAGAAGCAATCCTTCCCAGAACTGACAATAGCAGCCCCATATGCCGCTGAAGGTTTTACCCCCTCTGAAGCGTTCCAATGGAAAGAGGTGGGAGTTTTAGCAGCTATGGCATGAGTATTTACATATGGGGGCTGAAATAATGTCACAGTAAGGGACTGGTGCCAGTGTAGCTCAGTTACGCTAGAGGTCCTTCAAAAATACCTCCACCTAACGTGCAGCCTGGAATCTGCACTCAAGTGGTACCAACTGATGTTCTCACTGAAGGATGCCCTCAGGTGGCAAAGCCTTAAGATCAGAGTGCAAATGGCTAAAAATATCAGCCACCAAGGTATCAGAATTCATCAGATCAAAGTGTTCCTCAACTGGGGGTTCAGCCTCAATGAATTGGTAAGCTGGATTCTGAAAGGGAAGACCCCCACTGAAGTACCCAAACCAAGCGCGAAAACCAAATCCTGCAGCACAGTGGCAGCACATACCAATGACAACACCTGGAATGGAGCAGGGAGCCACATTGAGTACGTCTGTCAGTTGATCAGTGGGGGCTTTACAGACTGCCAAGCACCAAAATTGTACCTAAAGGACACTATCTGAGTCCACCTGCAGCTAGTGGAGGAGGAGAAATGGTCTGACTTGATAATGTCAATTTATCAGGAACTCAATGAAGTCCTAGCTGAAGGGGACTTCAATCACCACTGGGTACCCAAATGAGGATATATAGATATAGCAATTCCATGCAAATTGAACTGCAAGAAACTCCTTGAATCGGGTTGGAACCATCTAGTACTAAAAAAAGAAACTCCTTGAAATTGGCATCAAATACAGGGAGATTTATCTGTGAATGGAGCCAACCAGATATGCCAACCAAACTGCAAGGTGGGTAACCTTTTTAGAATCTCCCTACTGATCGTGAACATGAGTGGGTGCATAAAGCAATATGGACCAGTTTATCATACTATGGGGAGTTACAAAGATGTTGGTAAGCTGGAAGTAATTACATCACAAAGTGCCTCTGCCCCCAGACAGTGAAAGCTCTTTATGAACCAGCACCCTGGATGAAGCCAAACAAAATAGCCCTACCCTGATTCATCCACCTGCCCAGCCTCAACAGGGTATTATACATCAAACAGGAAGATACCAAACAAGTGTGCTGGCTCTGTTACCAGACTGGCCACACAATGGCTCAATGCCATCACCGTAAAGGTAAAACTACCTAGGACTACAAATATGACCCCGTTGGGAGGATCACCAAGGTTGGTACCAAGACTTTCCTCTGCCCAAAAGCCAGAGAATGGATCCCGCGCAACCTAATGGAGATAGAAGGCATGAAACGCCAACAACAAAAATTGGACCTGGCACATAGGGAAGCATGGGAATGAGAAGGGGCCAAGTGACCTAAAGCAGATGACAAGCCATTTATAAATCCAAACCCTGAATCATACACAATGGATGAGGAAACGGACCCTGGACCAGCAGAGCAACGTCCAACCCAAGTGGAAGGGATGGTCCATAAGGAGGAAAGATGGCAGAAGGCGAACCCAAAGAAGTCCCCCAAGAAAGGACAGACACAGGAAGCCAACAAATCAAAATTGAAGCCTGATAAGCCAAAAGCAAGTACTAAATCAAATTAGAAGACATTGGCAAACAAACCTAAGGCAACCAGCGAAGAATCAGCAGATGCGATGAAATTGGCAAAGTCAGCTGGACAATCACCAACTAAAAAATCAAGTTCTGCCACTAAACTGAACAAAGGGGTGAGAATCCAAATGACAGATAAGGGGGAATCCGCTGCTCTGCCAGCAGGGGACAAGGGGCACCCAGACCCAATCATAAAATATCCACATTATCCATTGATATAGAGATGGGGATGGTGACCAAAATTCAGTACACAGGATGCCCAGGAATATAATCTCAGTCCCAACTAACTGACCTCAAAAACTGAATATACACCCCGCCAACCATCAACGCCATCATCATCTACCAACCAGACCTCAGTACATGACTTGATCCATAACCCAGACAACGCTAAACCTCATACCTATGGGTCAGGCATCTGGAAATGAGGATAGCAACCACAAATGCTCAGGGGATGGCAAGCATAAAAATGAGGAGGAGGAAGATGCACCATTTAAAAACTAATAATAATATTGACCTAATTTATATTCAAGAAACGCAAGCTGGTAACCAAAAGGAAATGGTGCTGAGTTTAAACCACAACGCAAAAAACTACCTGTGGTCCTGCCAAATAGGCTACCAAGCCCTCTTAATGGACCATGTGGCGATTGTCACAATGGACAAGAAAATAGATCTGGAATTTGTGGAGGAAACTCACGCTGGAAGGAACTTAATAGCAACAGCTACAAACAGAGAAACTGGAAAGAGTATACAAGTGGTAGCAGTCTACGCCCCATCAAAGCTCCACAAAAACCATATTTTTTGGGAATTCTTAGCAGAGGTGCCATCTGAAGTGATGACCATAATAGCAGGTGACCTGAACTGTTGGACGAATGTGAGCAGGGATATATTCCCAATGAGAGTTTGGCCCAATAGAAAGGCTGACAAGATGCTGGATTACCTAGTCAAATCAGGGATGTGCCTAACAATTGACAAAGAGGATGACAACTTGGCCAACTTAATGCAATGGTCATATGATGCCGCTGGATCCCCACTGTCAGAATCATGTTTAGACTAAATCCTAGTGTCATCAGATCTCAAGCTGATGACGTCCAACAGCAAGGTTAGCATAAATGCCAAAAGTGACCACATGGTCATCCACATGGATATCAATCTTGATGAACCCCCGAGGAACCACAAATGGCAACTGGCACCAGCCACATTGAGGAATGGGGATTGGCGCCAAATGGTAGATGCAGGACTGGATCAACTGGTAGTATATCTGGACAGTCACCTGGAGTTGAACCCACTATAATGATGAACTCAGATCAAAGCAAAACTGAAGCACAATAGCATGAAGTTTGAGAAAGCAACCTCCTACAAGTAAATTTCTGCCATGAAACAGCTAAAGTCTAAATTAGAAAGCCTGAGGCTCACCCTGTGGGACAGCAAGGACTGGTGGAGTGAGTACCAAACAACACAAAAAAGTATCAGGCCATAATGATGAAGCAAGATTCAGAAAGATGGACCAATGCGACTTACCAATATCAGAGCCTAGTGGGGATGATGACCAAAGAGGGCCTGAAGCACCTCAAGAAAATTTGAACTAATGCTAGGGTATGGGAAGTGGAGACAGCGGAAGGGGGAGTATCAACAGACCCTGAAATGATCAAGCGTGAGGTTAAGCAATTCTATGGTGATCTTTTATGACAATGAGAAACAAGTGAACTAGCAACAAAAACCCTTATTGACCTGGCCAAGCTGGCACTGGGGGCTGTATTCCAGAAGATGTTGCCAAACTATCCGCCAAAATCTCTATCAATGAAGTTAAGAGGGTGCTAAAGGAGTCACCAAGAATGAAAGCACCAGGCCCTGACAATATGTTTGCAGAAATATACAGTGTATTCCAAGACTGCATTGCGCCAGAGCTCAAAGCCCTCTTTGACCACTGTTTACAAAATGGCCAGCAAATTCTGGGAGGCCAAGAGACCTGAATCATACTTTTATACAAAAAGGGCCTCTGATGCCAACTTCAGAACTGGCGCCTGATTACACTATTAAATGCCAATTATAAACTGCTCACGCGCATACTATCTAATTGACTGGTGGCAACAGCACCGCGCATGCTCTATAATTCCCAGAATGGCTTCATCAAAGGCCGTAGTATATGGGACAGCATTGGTTCAGTCCAGAGCATACTCCAGGATGTGAGGGGTATTGAACAGGGGTACCTTATGTTCCTTGACATGGAAAAGGCATATGACCAAGTAGCGTGGTCATTCCTTCATGAGGCACTAAAAGCAGTCAGTATCCCTGACACAATTTTTGCATGGATAACGACGCTGTACTTGGGCCTGGTAATAAAGATGATTGTTGCAGCTGGCGTAACTAACAAAATCCCTATTGGGCAGGGTCTCTGACAAGGTAATCCTATATCACCAATACTCTTTAATTTTGTAGCCAACATTCTACTGGCAGCAGTGAATGCAAAACTCCATATCTAGCCCACCCTAATCAAATGCCACTGAAGATGCTAGCATTCACTGATGATATAGTAGTAGGCATAAGCTCACTGGCTGACCTCCAGGGTGCCATGGAACTATTAAACCTCTACCAGCTAGCTTTGAATGCAAAAATCAACTTGGCAAAAACCTCAGTGATGAGAATCAGCAACCCAAACTTCAGCCTGCTGACTGACACAACGTCAATCATAAACTTCCAGAAAATCTGATACCTCAGGATACTAATCAATGATAAGGGACCAGAAATACTGGAGACTGAACAGAAAGTATTGTCAAGCTTATCAATCTGAATGGCATGCTGGAAGAGTGCCAGACTATGCTTCAAGGAGAAAGTGCAGGCAATAAATATCTTCATCTTCTTGAAGTTATGGTATGTCACTCATGTGCTGCCAATGAGCCTGAACTTAGAGAAGAAAATCAGGACAATGCTCCAAACCTTCCTGTGGTTTAAGGTGAAGGTGGCACTGATACTGCTGGAAGCCCTGTCAAAACCAAAGAACAAAGGAGGCATGGGCCTCCTAGACTTTAAATCTCATGCCCAGCATATAAGGGGGAAGTTGTTATTAAGCTAACACAGATGCACATGCGCTGCCCAACCCTAGCATGGGGTGTGAACTGGGCAAGAGCCCAAAGCCTTCAAGAACTAGTCTCTCCCCACTCAATATATGAATGGATGGTGCACCACCCACAGAAACCTCCCAAAAGGGTACTCCACACTACTGGTGACTATGCAATTAGGCCATGTGCCAGGGTGGATGGTCATTTGAGAGATTGGCCCAAGATGCTAACCAAATTCAAAAGGGATATTGAAGCCCATAATTCTACAATGATTTCTGCAACAAGCTGGGAGGAGCATAACCAAATTGCTGACAAATATGCAACCAAGTCAATCAAAATAAGGTACAAATTGATGCTGATAGAATATGGGGATCTGCTCCTGAAACTGGGACATAATCTGCCTACCTGTCTATGAATCCTAAATGACTGGACTACTGAAGGCCATGACACCAACTACCCAATGAAGGAGTTGATTTTGGGCCTGAACTCCTGTTTGGTAACAGCCAAACAGTTTTGGTAACCTGGCAGATCTTAAACTGGGTATCTAAATTGGGCAAGCACAGTGGGCCAGACTACCAGCACAAAGAATACCCCATATACACTGAACCAGAAGCAGATATAGCCCACCATTATTATGAATGTGTCATGTTCAAAAAATACTGGTCTATGATGCATCATATTCTATCAGGCAAACAATTGCCACTGGGAATACATCCATCACAGGATCTTTTCTTTACAAAAACCCTGAGAATGGCTTCAATCTAACTACAAACCTTCATTTACTATTAATATGTATGGATAATTCACTGTGTGCTTGTCACCAAGATTTTGAGCAATGAGCACCCCCACCACAAAGGTTTGGTATTGAAGACCATTCAGATTATTTCTGATCAGCTCTATTGGATCTCAAAATTTTTGCACCTAATCCCTGGGTGTTATAAAGCTGCATGTTTGGCTTTCCCTGCCAGATCGCTCATCATATGCAATGAGGTAACTGATTGACTGAGAATTGAATGGCCTGTAAACCCACCAATGCTAGAACTGTGGTTAGCGATGGCAATTGCTGATCAGCAATGGTCAGAGGTGCATGAACTCTAGTGGCCTGAAACCCTGGTCCTTTTTACCCTTGGCCAAATTGCCTGTATTCTGCCCTCCCTTCTTACTTTCCCTTAAAATTTATTTTAAAATAAAGTATGGAGTTTTGAAAAAAATTAGCATAATTGGCTCAGCTTTTTGCTCTAGACTTAAATTTTATAAAAGGTCGGTTGTTCGAATCCTGGCATAATCACTTTTATCTATAACTAGCCGATTTACCCTTGCTTCGCTACGGTATCTATAAAATTTCAGATTTTCAATTTATTAATTTAGATTTTATATTATAGATAAAATACCACTCAGCCAAATATAATTGCTCAATCGAATCAACCAAAACCAATTACTACTCAGCTAAAACTAACTGAACTTATCAAATCAACCAATAACTAATCACCCCTCAAAGCTAAACTGAGTTCTATCGTTTCTAACAAAAGCCATCAGCCACTCGGCCAAACAAAAAAACCTATCGAATCAATCAAATAACACCAAACTTCTACCCGAAACATCTCTTTATACTTAAAATCATTGAGTATGTGACATATCTTCCAAACTACTAAATCAACTTCTACTTAACTTGCCAAAAGCATTTTATTAATTAGATGAACAAAATTAGGCAGGTTTTTAAAATATATAAACATAACATCCAGATACCTGTGCTTCGCTATGGTATTTAATTTATCAAATGATAAGCTCACATTGTAGCCTATAGGTTGTGCCAGCACTACTCTCAAGCCACTCGGACTAACAGCTCCGCTGTTGCCCTCGTGGCTGGTGAGCTGATTATCCTACTTAATCTACTTAAACTCTAATACTGATTTTTGTTGAGTTTCAAGTGAGTAATTTGGTGAATTATTAGATATATTCGCCAATTCTCACCCACTCACCCAACTTAATTAACCCATCAGGCTCGATAATTTCTGATTTGATCTTATTTGCCAATTCTCACCCACTCACCCAAATAGAGTAAACTTATCTGACTCGATTAGCTTCAGGTGAGCAATTTGGTGAATTATTCAATGATATTTGTCAATTCTCACCCACTCGCCCAAATAGATTGAACCCATCAGGCTCGATAATTTCAGATTCGATAAAATTCGCCAATTCTCACCCACTCACCCAAATAGATTGACCCTATCAGACTCGAAGGTTTCAGATGTTAGTCAGTCAGTCAATAAGTCAGTATGTCTGAAATTTTTTTAAGTACTAGCGGAGTTACCCGTACTTCGCTACGGTGTCTATAGAATTTCAGGTGATTCGAATTGATTTTTTTAGATTTTCTACATAGTTAAGCAATAACTACTCGGCCAAATCTAATTGCTCAATCGAAGCAACCAAAACCAATTACTACTCAGCTAAAACTAACTGAACTTATCAAATCAACCAATAACTAATCACCCCCAAAGCTAAACTGTACCTTATCGATTCGACCAAAAACCATCAACCCACTCGGCCAAATAAAATAAACCTATCAAATCAATCAGATTCTAAATTATTTTAGTTTTTATATTGGTAGATAGCTATCTAAATACAGAAACCATTAAACCTATTAAAAATTCCAACCTCCAACCACTTAGCTAAAATCAATTAAGCCTGCCAAATTAACTAAACCATCAATCACTTACCTGAAACTATTGAGCCTATCGAATCAGCCAAAAAAAATAAACCACTACTTAGCAAAAACCAATTACGGAACTTACAACTGCCAAAAACTACCAACCCTTATCAAAAACCTATAGAAATTCGAATTAAATAGATATGAAAATACCCAGCCAAATTGCTATATAAATATATTAGAAATATATGTTCTAGATCTTAAATAGAACTGATATTTAACTTTATATAATTATTTTAAATAATTACAT